>JAIVFJ010000379.1:0-53337 GCA_025765615.1 Zopfochytrium polystomum
AATTTTGAGCGATTTTGCCCCCAGCCTGACGGAGAGACAGACAGACAGACAGACAGACAGATCAATCATATAAAGGCGCTGGCATCACCCATGTTTTTTTTTTTTTTTGTTTTTTTTTCGTTTACCAATTCAACAACAAAACACAAAGAATGGTCCACTTCACCGCTGCCGTCTCGCTCGCCGCTCTTGCTGTCCTCAGCTCCTCGCCGTCGTCAACGCGCACTACGTGCTCACCTCGCCCCTCACCCGCGGCTTCAGCGACGATGACGAGCCGACCGCCCCGTGCGGCGGCTTCGACTCGCCCGTGAACCCCGTCGCCTTCCCACTGCGTGAGTTTTTTTGATTATTCAATTCATTCCATCCCATTCAACCTCATTCCATTTACCCATATTTCTCCGTCCGCTGTCCTCCTCTCTCCATTGTTTTCCACAACTCCCCCCTTCCTTCACACACAAACAGAGTCGTCTGTGGCCATCTCCGCCTTCCACTCTACGGGGACTGTCAACGTGAGCATCAAGATTGGCGACGCCGACGACTTTACCCAGGTCACGTCGGTCACCGTCGACTTTGGCAAGGTCGACCCTTGCTCCAACATTCCGCCCTGGAACTCGACCATCCCGGTCGACCTGTCTGCGCTGTCGGGCGCTACCGAGGGCGGTCAGGCCGTGATCCAGACGGTCTTTGACGGGCCGACGGTCCGCTTGTACCAGTGTGCCGGTAAGCGCTCTCCACGCACACACACACACACACCACCCTTTTGTGAAATATTTTCTTTTGGGAGGCTCTCCCCTACTGAAGCGAAAGTATGATTGAATTAATTTTTCTTTCCTTTTTTTTTTTTCTCCTGAATTAGACGTTGTCCTCGGCGACGCAACTGACCTTCCGGCCCGCACGGACGATGGCGCCCAGGACTTGCCGGACCTGCGCCCGACCGACCTCTGCTCGGTCCCGCAGATCGGCGACATCTGCCCCAACCTCCAGTGCCCTAGCGGCTCGTCGTAGTCGTCGTCGTCGTCGCCCGCCCCTGCTGCGTCCCTACTGAAACCATACTCGCGTACAGTGGCGCCAGCGCGCGCCTCGCGGGGGATAGCTCACTCTCTCACTCTCTCCTTTTTCTCTCTCCCTCTCCCTCTCTCTCGCAAGCTCTCTCTTTCAACCCGTTCCCTTTGTTTCTTCTTCTCTTTTTTTTTTCTCTTCTAGGTCTATGTAGATTGTGTGCCAAGAGACGGCACTGCCAACCCCGAACTTGTTTCGGTGAATAAGAAAAAAAAAATGTAGAGGGAGAACGTTCATCTCGGAATCAATGGCCGCAACCGCCCGAGAGGGTGGAGGGCGGGAAGGCTGCGGCGTGTCCCAAAAGAATAGTGGTCAGGATGAGTGATCGCGAGTTCAGTGTGGGGCCGTCCGCACCAAAGCACGCGCACACACACAGTCACACAGAGTCACACACACACACACACACACACGCAGACGTTCTTTTGGGCGTGGGGACGGGCAAGGCAGGTTGGAAGGTTCGAAACGGGTCCCCACCCCCCCCAACGGTTTTTTCGTTCAAACAACGCCGGCCCACGGTTTTGTCGGGAAAGAAAGACAGGCCACCTCGCATTACTTTACATTCCAAAACAACGAGACGGAAAGTGAGCGAGCACCAAACAATGCCCCAACACCACCGACCCCGCCGCCGTCCTCGCCGCACCGTTGCCGTCCCGACCTTCACTCCACCACCAGCTCCGCCGCTACCTCCCAGCCTCCCTCACAACCCCGATCGCCCCTCCGCATCCTCGCCACCGTCGGCTGGACGCTCCTCGGCGGTCTACCTCCTCTCTTCGACGTGGGTCGCCTTCCTGTTTTCAGCAGTCGACTCTCGCGCCGACCCGGCCCGTCATGGCGCTCTTTGGCCTGCCGATGCTCATCGGCGCCGCCACGCTGCCCGTCGCCGCAGTGCTGGTGTGGGTCGTGCCGCGCCGCGGCGCCGGCGCGAAAAGCAAGGCCCTGCTGAAGCAAGTCGGACTCGTCGTGCCCGCCGCGGGCGCCGCGGTCGCGCCGCTGTGGATTGCGGGCTGGTCGTCGTTGGGCGTCGTTGCAGGAATGGATGAGGAATGGCGGAGGCGGCGGCGGCGGTGTGATGGTGGGGAGGACACGGGTCCGTGTTGTTTTGAAGAAATGAGGGGCCTCTTCGATTGATTGCTGCTTGATATAGCTGTTTCTGTCCGTTTAGTTTTTTGTAGTCTATCGCTGCCCGCAAACGACGACTGCGTAACTTGTGGGGACCCCACTGGCAAATACATACCTCTGATAGCTTCCGCGGAGATCCTTCCCTACCTGTCCTGCCGTTCATGTTCCTTCCCCACTGTGAGTGTAACAGGAGGAAGTTAGGGGGGGAGAGCGGCGGAGGTGGGGCGTTGCAGTGCGGCGCAAAATCCAGCAGCCCTAAGCGCTTTGAGGGCTGCACGGTCAAGTGACCCAACGGCCACAAAAACAAAAAACCTCATCCCGTCATGCCCACCACGACCAGCGGCGACACCGATCCCGCCGCTACCGGCGCCGCTCCGCCATCCCCGGCTCGCTTCCACCACCACCACCACCACCTCCACCGCTGGCTCCCCACCTCCCTCACCACCGCCATCGGCCTCCGCCTCATCGCCACCGTCGTCTGGACGCTCCTCGCCGCCGCCCTCGTCCCGTGGACCTGGATCGCCCTCACGTGGACCTTCACCGACTCCCGCGGCGACCCCGCCGTCATCGCGCTGTTCGGCCTGCCCATGTGCGTCGGCGCCGCCACGCTGCCCGTCGCCGCCGTCCTGGTCTGGCTCGTCCCCCAGCGCCGCGGCGCAAAGAACGGGGCCCTGCTGAGGCAAGTGGGGCTCGTCGTGCCCGCCGTTGGGCGCTGCCGTTGCGCCGCTGTGGATGGGCGGGTTGTACGTCGTCGCGCTCGTGCAGAGCTGGATGGAGAGGGGCGGTGAGCGCTGATGCCCCGGTGGCTTGTGATGCGGGTTGTGGCTTGTCGCGTGCAGGCAAATGAGGGCCTCGTTTGTGTGATGGAGTTTAGGATCTTTGTAGCTGTGCGCTTCCCCGTTTCGCAATCTGTCGCAACCCTTACCGCACCGGCAGACCTCCAGTAAGTGACTTGAGGGAGGTCTGTGGCAAATACATCGAATATCCTCGTCCGAGATTCTTCGTTGTCAAACAATCTCTCGTTCTTGGTCATAACTGCCCCTTGAGTGCGAAGAGAAGCGCAGGTGGGAGAGCGAAACAGACTCATCGTACTGCTTCCCATTTCACTTTCATTTTTTAAACGGCGCCCACAAATAAGCGGCCAAACATGGTGTGTTAATATGTTGGAAGAACGCTGGCTGGCGCTCTCCCGTCACGTCAGCTCCCGCACTCCTCTCGCTGTGAAATTAATGGAGAGCCCACGCGGAGCTGATACTCACTACTCGACCCGCCGCTTCCGGCTGACTCCTCGCCAACCAGTGGAAGACCCAACGAATGGGGATTCCGTCGACATATCGGCCCGCCTTGATATCCGCAGTTGTCTTCATAAGTGGGGACATTTCGTGTATTCTTCTTCGATTCTTGTTCTTTTGGTTAAAAATCTTTCTAAGTGTAAAGAATGTGCTGAGCGGCGACTTCGCGGCGGCTGTTGAGAGCCGGCGGAGTTTCAATGGACCATTGTATTACCATCAGAGTAAACATGGGCTCACGAGAGGCATTATTTATCAAAAGAGGGAAGCGGCTCAGGCGCACCGTGCCGTCCATTACCCACGACCCATATCGAACGACCGAAGCCTTCCTCGCCGCGCCGACGTCTTCGGCTCCATCCCACCTCCTTCAGCGCTGCCAAACGGACATGAACGCATTTCTCGTCCAGATTATCGCTGTCCGGACGCTCCTCGGCCTCTCCCTCCTTCACCTGATGTGACTCGCCCTCGGGTTAACCGGCAGGTCGCTTTCGACCCCGCTGCCATCGGCCGCTCACTCCCCGTCGCCTGGCCGCGCTACTCTTTTGGACTTTGAAAAAAATTTCCATGCATTTCTGAATGTCCCAATGATGCTCGCATCTCGCTGGAAGGTGTCAGAGTAATAAGTAAAGGTCCTCCCGCGGATGCGGCCAGCGAAAGGATAGCGCGGTGGCGACTCATTTTTTGATTGCTGGCTGCGCCACCGAACGTATGGAGGAACGACCCCGCAAGCTTGTGACGGTGGCGCTCGTCGGCGATGGGGGATGCGGAAAGAGGAGCCTGCTGCGTGCACTCGCTGATAGTTGTCCAGACGTGAGCGATCGCTGCGATTAAAGGGGGAACGAAAAGCCGATCAAGCCGATCAACGGCTGCTGACTCTCACCTGCCCTTACTTTTGCAAGAGCTGCAGAATCGACGAATCGTCTGCATACGCCTGGGTCATCGCCGATGGACAGACCGACATACTCAAGTTCTGTTGTGAGGGCTCCTACAACCAACTTCGAGTGTTTTTCCTATCCAGTTCCACGGTTGTGTTGATCTGCTTCACCGTCGATTGCCCGGCGTCATTAGAGAACGTAGTCGAAAAAGTTTGGCTAAGACTATCTCTGCGGTCGTTTAATAGTCACCCGCTCACTCACAGCAATTAAAAAAACAAAAAAAAAAAAAATAGTGGATGCCAGAGGTTGGCTACCTTTGCCCACCGCGACACGTTATTCTGGTTTGCTGCAGGAAAGACTTGCGAGAGGATGCGGCAACCTTAGCGGACCTTGCGCAATACCATGAGACGCCGATCACAATTTCTGAGGTAGTCCGCTTGTAACTGTGTCCTCGAGCGAGAATGTGGGGTGTTTCTTCCAAAACAGGAGGTGTGCGTGATTTGCAATCTTCTCTACTAAGAAGTGTGAACTCGGATCCCCCACCTACCCAACTGGTTCCAGGGTATCACAACCGCCGAACGAATCGGAGCTTACCGCTACGTGGAATGCAGTTCAGTGACGGGTGAAGGCGTGAAGGAGCTACTGGAGCACGCCGCGCGGGCTTCGCGCATCCCCCTCGAACAAAGGCCAAGGCTAGCCAACCGTGAGCGAGAACGACAGCGACGCCCCGATCGGCGCAGGTGCATCGTGCTCTGAGGCGTTTGTTCCTTATAAGGTTAGCTTGCGTGTTCTTGTAACGCAAATTAGAGTGGGTGGCGCAGGCCCTCGAATGTTGAAGTGACTTGTTGGAGTTAAGAAATCAGTCTGTCGCTACCTCTTACCACGCTTACTCTTGATATACTGTACAGATGGTTCGTGACGACTTCACTGGCAAATTAGTCCATCCATTGGATATCGGGAGACGGCCAGAGCGTCGGAACTCACTTGCCTTTTAAGTCTTGACCGAGAAGAAGTGTAAACTTCACAATGGTCAGGTGACAGAGCAAACAATTAATAACCAACAAAAAAGAAGCCATCAAACCTCATCCCATAATGCCCACCACCACCACCGCCACCGGCCGCGACCACGACCACCCTACTGCCGCGCCGTCCCCAGCTCCGCCATTCTATGACCAGCTCCACCGCTGGCTCCCCACTTCCACCTCCGTCACCACCGCCGTCGGCCTTCGCCTCCTCGTCACCGCCGCCTGGACGCTCATCGCCGCCGTCCTCGTCCCGTCGTCCTGGACCGTCCTCATGTGGATCTGCGGCGACGCCCGCTCCGGCGCCGACCCCGTCGCCATGGTGCTGTTTGGCATGCCCATGGTCGTCGGCGCCGCCACGCTGCCCGTTGCCGCCGTGCTGGTCTGGCTTGTGCCGCAGCGCGGGGGCGCAAAGAGTAAGGCCCTGCTGAAGCAAGTGGGGCTCGTCGTGCCGGCCTGTGGATGGGCTGGGTGCTTCTCGCCGCAAACGCTGGCGGGAAGGGTCTTGGGACGGTGAGCTTGTGATGGCTAGTGATGTTGGCTGTGGCATTGTCGTGTAAAAAAGGCGGGTGTTTTTGTCGCTTGGTATTATTATCCTTGTATCTGTTCGCAACCCTTGAGGGGAAGACCGTTCATTTGACTTTCAGAACCTTAGTGGGTTAATAAATTCGAAGCGGCTTCGGACGCGATCCTTCGTTTTACAAAATCAAAGATCGCTCGTTCGTTGGTCTGGTGGGATGGGCCGACGGTGAGATCTGCTTTATCAGAGCCGTCTGTTTGCGCTTGCCTTCAGAAGACGGTGTGCGCGGCGAACCTTGGCGCACTTCAGGCGGTGGTGACGAGGTCGGAGTTTGAATCGGCAGACCTCCACGACTTGAATGGCTTAAACTGATGATGACCCTTGGATGGAGGGGAAGTCGACTCTTAGTCACATAGTTTCTGTCTAATTTTCCTCACTTTCCAGATTTGCAAAGCTTCCTGAGGGAGAAGGTGCCCATTTAACCATTCTCCCGGTCAACTTTACCATTTTGGATAACCTTAGCAAGATTCACCGGTACACAGCGTAAAATGTGGGAGCAAGCAGAAAGATAGCGGTCACAGCTAAGGCTGTGCACCGCGGACTTTGAGCGGACTTTTTTTAGAAAGTGCTTCACAACCGCCTTTGTGGTTACCCCAAAAAAGGCCCACCGCGGTCGCGGAGAAAAATGTGGAGAACCGCATTCTCCGCAATATCATTGTGCGGATACATCCAAATCAGGTATCCGCATCCGCAAATGCGGACATCAATTTCCCTCCGCCACCGCGGAGCTCCCATCCGGCTGAGCGGAGCGTGCGGATGTTCGCCGACCTCGTTGGCGGTGCGCAGCCTTAGTCACAGCATTATTAATAATGAAGAGGCGTCAAACAGCGCAGAGATCAACTGAGATTGAGAGGCAAGGAGCGCATGAAAAGTCTTTTTTTCGAGTTAAGGGGGGGGTGGTCAGGAGGTCGAATGCGGATGATCAAGTCACCCACCGTTGAACCCCCACTCGCCCTTGACAATGTCGGTCAGTAGCCGCGCGTTCTGCCCTGTGTGCGTGCCGTTGAGCAAGTTGTACGAGTGCACGATGGCGCCGACGTTCTCCTTCTGCACGCGTACTGGAACGGCCGCAGGTACATCTCGCGGAGCGTGCGGTCGTCGACCTCGCTGTCCGCGTGGTGCCGCCACGACTCTTGCTCGTTCGCTACGAGGTGCTTGACCGTCGCGACAACGCCTTGGCTGTACTCCGCGGATCTGGTACCCCGCGCTAATCGCTGTCAGGTACGGGTCGGCGCCTTGGGTTTCCCAGTTGCGACCAGCGAGGGGATCGCGCGCCAAGTCTTGGGGAAGGACGGTTAAAAGAGACAGGTTAGCGTTGGATGGTGTGAGAGCTTGGGGAAAGGGGAATTGGGGGGTCTCGACGAGGATTGCGAAAGCAACGTACTTGCAACCTGAGAGGAAAGAGTAGTTAAAGACAGAAGATCTCGTTTGAGCATTCATTCAGAAGAAGCTACCGACAGAGTCACATACCGGCATCAACGCGACATCCACGCCCTTTCCCGCAAACTCGGAGCCAATAAGGTAAGCTTAGTCAAGCCAATTCATGATGAAATCCAAATACAATAAATCTCTTCCTGGATGGGATCCTCCTCACTTCAGGATTCCAGGCTGGTCAATGGTGGGTTCGAAATGCTCATAGGAGAACTGTCAAACTCGTGGTAAGGTGTGAGGGTGCAAACTCCTGGCTTCTCACTGAGGCACCTTGAGGGATCTTTGGGCACAGATTAATTTGCAACGAATGGTCTGCTTCGAAAGAATATTTTCAACATAATATTAATACAGTATGCCAGAAAGCAGCCAACAAAATTGTCGTTCTCGTTGGTGTCGCGCAGCTTGTTGCACCGTATTTGTAATGAAAGGTGAATGTTCCTGTCTGTCTGTCTGTCTGTCTGTCTGTCTGCCTGTGTCTGTCTGTCTGTCCCTCTGTCTTTCTGATTGTCCGTCTGTCTGTCTTTCTGTCTGTCTGTCTGTGTCTGTCTGACTGCGTCTCACCGCAGAGCAACGGAAAAAAGTTCACACCATCTTCTTGTGTCCTTCTCGCTCCCTCCCTCCAGCCCTCCCTCCCTCCCCCGCTCCCCCCCTTTAACAAGCACACACAGCACGCAGCCCATCTCGTCTGATCCGTCCCCCCGCGCTACCGCCGGCGAGCAAGGTGCCTTCCCCCTGTCCCACATCGCCCGATCAAAAAACGACGCAGAATGGCGGCTCCGCGCCTCAAAAAAGCCGCGCCTCCGAGCGATGCCGAAAACGGCGGCGGCGGCCACGAACCCGCCGAGCACACTGCCACCTCCAACGCTAAGCCCCAACCTCCAAAGCCCGCCTTCCTGGCGTCCAGGCCGTTTCTCAACGTCTTGAAAGGTTAAAACTACTCGTCTGGATGGAAGGCCCATCTTTCTTGCTGACTCTGCTGATGATTCCTCATTATCGAAAAACAACCAACCTAAAAAAAAAAAAAAAAAAAAAAAAAAAAAAAAAAATAGGGACCCTGGCGGTAAGCGGACGCGTTCTTGCGATTGGCGCTCGTTGATCCTTGATTCACATTCGTTCGCTCGTTCGTTCGTGTTCGTTGTTTCGCCAGTACCTGCTCGCGTTTGCATGGGCCTTTTGGGACGACACCTACAACCTTTTGCAACCCCGAGTCTTGACTTACATCATTATTGCTGTGGTTGTCATTGCCCCGTGAGTGAGTGGTGCGGTTTTTCTTTTTTTATTATTTTTTTATTTTTTCCTTTTCTTTTTTATTTTGTTCGTGTTAACCTGCCAATCGTCCCTCCCTCCCTCCCTCCCTCCCTCCCTCCTCGCACCCAGCGGCAAAACAGTCGGGAGCTTCCTGGACATGGTCATACGAGCCCTAATTGCTCTTTGCTTCGGATCCATGTCTTTCGCGTTGATCAACGTCATTGCGGGCACATCGTACACTGGCATGTGCATCCTCCTCTTCGTCTCCACCTACATCTTTTCGTTCCTTCGCGGTCAATCCGACCGCAACTTTGCCATCGGCATCGTCGGTCCGCTGGTTTCGTTCCTTGCGTGCGTGTCTGCTGCCGGTTTGAGCGGCGCCAATACAAGTTGAGTTGACTTCGGGTTTTCCGCGCTTCCGCGCCTTCAAACTCTCACCCCCCCACACGAACATGCACATTAGCAAACGGCCAAGCCTTTGACAGCAATTACCTGCTAAACGTCATTTACGCCTTCCTGGTCGGTATTGCCATCTCGCTCGCCGTCAACGTCCTCGTCTTCCCAGAGTTTGCCGACCCGGCTTTCCGCAAGCAAGTTGGCGCGACGCTCTCCGCGCTCTCCGACCTCCTCGTCCTGACCACCGGCCCGTTCGCCGTCGGCTACTCCCCGCGATCCGGCCACTTCTCGGACCCCGACACCGCCGCCGCCCGCACCGCCGCCGTCGCCGCCGCAAAAACCCACATCGCCACCCTCACACGGCTCCTCGCGGAAACCCGCTCGGAAATCGTCTACTCCCGCTTCTCCCACAACGACCGCGAGGAGATGGTCGACCACGTCGCCGCCGTCGCCGCGCAGCTCTTCGCCCTCGACACCGCCTTCAACGACCCCGGCTTCGCTCTCGCCGCCGCCCGCGACGCCGTCGACCCGCTGCCGCTCTCGAAGAACTTTGGCGCGGCCGTCCGCCGCGTCGAGGCAGAGTGCTGCAAAATGATGGCGACATGCAAGTACGAGATCGCCGGAAAGCGTGTCGTCGAGGCCGACCTGAACGCCGCCCGCGACGACCCCGAGGCACCCGCGGCCGTCGGCCGTGATATTGTCGCGAGGATCAAGGAGGACGTTGCCGAGCTGGTTGCGATTCAGCGCGACGCCATGAAGAGCAGCGCTCTCATGGGTGGAAGCGGGCCGGAGGGGGCTGGGATAAGGGCAGAGGACCAGGTCGAGCGGCAGACCGGCACTTTCGAGGCGATTTCGCAAGTCAACTTTTTCACGTGTGCTCTGCACGAGGTGAGCGGGAGAATGACTCGGGGCGACTTTTTTTCTTCGAATGAAGGAGAGGGGAAACGAGTGTGCTAGTCTGACGCTGAATGCTTTCTGTCTCTGCAGTTATCGTCGGAGCTTGAGCAACTGCACAACCTCGCGACCGATCCAGCCCGCTCGCACGGCCTGCGCATCTACGTGGGACACTTTGTGCCGTCGTTCTTGGCGCCGTTGTTCTCTGCAAAGACCGCTGAAGGTGCTGCTGCAACTCCAAAGGGAAAGGCAACCTCGGTCCGTAGCGTGCTCAAACAGCTGTCGGCGCTCTTTCTGTCGAAGCAGTCCATCTTTGGTCTGAAGTGCGCTATTGCCGTGGACGTTTACCTGATTGTTGCTCTGAACCAGCCGTAAGCAGCCTGTCTTTTACGTCCCCTTTCCCCTCCCCCTTTCCACCTGCAACCGTGGTTCGAAATATCTCCCCTCCAACTAAACGGGCCTCGCCTGCTTCACAGATACGTTTTCCGCACATGGTACCTCTCCAGCAACGTCATCACGCTCCTCATCGCCATGACACCCTGGGTCGGCCAGACCAACATCGCCCTCTTTGTGAACCTTGTCGGATCGCTGCTCGGCCAAGTCTGGGCGTACGTCGCCCTGACCGCGTGGGGGACGGGTCCCAACGCGACCGGCGCGTGCGGCGGCTGGGGATGCGCCGCTGGCCACCCGTGGGCTCCCAGGCTCGGCCTCGCGTTCATGACCCTGTTGTTCACCCTGCCCATGGAGCAGATCTATACAAATACCCGCCTCGGCCCGCTGGGGCTGTTGGCGCTGCTGTCGTACTCGGGGGTGAGCTTACATTTGTTTGCTTTCAATGCAGAATATTAAGAGGAAAAATTGACTTTTACTGCCTTTGAAACAATAAGGTAATCATTAGTGCTTTCGCAAACCGCCTGAACCCGCTTTACGATGAGCCTTCGGTGCGGCTGTCAAAATCATCGGCAGTCATCACGGTCGTGCTGACGTTTGCAATGTTTGTGCAGCTGTAAGTCGGATTGTTATGCGTCCATTACTTCTCTTTGCCGTTTGCAAATCCCTCAACTGCATCCGCACAGCCTCCTCTACCCCAACCTCGCCCGCCAAAACCTCCGCACCAGCGTGGCCCGAACCCTCCACGGCCTCTCTCGCCTGCATACCCTCATCCTCGACGTCGCTCTCGGCACCTCACCCAACAAGCCCGCCGCCGCCGCCGCCACCGCGCCACCGCCGTCGCCGTCCCCGGCCAACACCGCCGCCCTCCGCCGCACCCTCATCTCCCTCCACGCCCAGCTCCAATCGCTGCCCCCCCTCATCACCTTCTCCTCCGCCGAGATCCGCCTCGAGTCAAAGTTTCCCGCCGGAGTGTACGCCGATATCGTTGGCCGCATGGCGCGCATCCTTGACTGGCTCGCGTCCGCGGCGACCAGCTTGCGCGGGAAAGGGTTCGGCAGGGACTTTGCGGAGTACGCGGTCGCGTCGGAGGAGCTGGTCGCCGCGAGGAGAGAGCTGTTCACTACTATGAGGTGAGCTGAAGTACAGGGGGGTTTCGGCGAGATGAGCTGAACAAAACGCGCGTGCCAAAAAAAAAAAAAAAAAAAAATAAAAAACAAACAAACGAACGAACAAAAACAGGCTCCTCTACTTCGTCTTCGCCTCCGCCATCCTCGACAAGCAGCCCCTCCCCGTCCAGCTCCCCGCAGTCCAGCCCCTCCGCGACAACGTCCTCCGCAGCTTCCGCCACGTTGCCGCGCAGCTCCTCGACGCCTCCCGCGCGGCCGCGGCCGCCGCCGCAGACGACCAACCGGTGGACGACGTCGAGGAGTCGCGGAAACCGCTGGGCACCAACGGCACCGACCTCCCGGCGCCGAGGATGGAGGAGCTCTTGCTGAGCGAAGAGTGGATGCAGTTCTTGTCGTTCTCTTTGGCCATGCGGTTCCGTAAGTTCCTCCGTCCGATTTCACCGATCCCAAAAAAAAAACCCGAACAACCAAATCACATACCCCTCCCTCCCCCAACCCCTCTTGCAAACCCCCCCTCGTGTGCCCAAACAACCGACGCAAGTGTCCGCGGAAATCGACAAGCTCGGCGACGCCGTCCGACTCCTTGTCGGCTCCGAGGACCCCGTCCACTTTTTCGACCGCGACGAGGCGGCCGTGTCGTCCGCAACCGGCGCTGTTTGAATGCCCAAAGAAAAGAGAGGGGGGAATTAAGTCTACTGGTGAAGTGGTGTGGTGTTTTTAACTGAGGACGGGTGAGTAGGCGGAATCCCTACCACTTTTTTTTTTTTTCCTTTTTGGTGGGAGGAATTCTCTTTGCGTGGGCGAGTGCAGTCCTGTTCTGCTTGGTCCTTTTTTTCCCTCCTCTACTCTGCACTGATGCGGCTATGCTACATAAGCAACCCACACTGCGCGTTCACTCGGCTTGCTCCATTTTGATGCGCTTAAAATCGTCAATGATTTACATATTTAGCGAGCTCTGGTCGGCTACCCTCGGTTTGCCGGAAAAAAACTTCACAACCTTTTCTGGGAGGCCGTTAAGGTCAGTGATAACGACACGCACGGTCCGGTGGCGCTGCGTCGTGTGCTGGGCAGGCCCCTCACAAGAGCCTAGCTGGGAAAGCATGGGGGGTTTGGGTATCTGTCACTCAAGGGCCCAGGGTTCAAGTCACGACGCCAGCTGTTGAAGGCAACAAGAAATAGTATGGTCTTGAATCACAAGGAGTGGTGCGGTGGAGATGCCTGACGACCCTGTAAGTCCGTAGTGCATGGGGTGGGTTTGCCAAGGTGAAAACTGGACGTAGTCTATAATGGTTCACCATTGATGGCGCTTTCTCTTCCCGTCAGCCCTTCGGGGCTGGAACAATATAATAATAATAATAAAATAAGTCGTGTGCTGGGCAGGAGGACGATGCTGCTTCACGCGCTGCCGAAAAACGAAAGTTGTACTATTTAATATGTAAAAGGTGAAACATGTTCACTCCTGCACAAGCCGTTCTTCGCACCTGCACCCCCGCTTGCGCATCAACGACTTCGTTAAGTCTCTCGGACATCCCAGCGCATTTTACACGCCACGCGATTCGACTGACGAGGTCAGACTCGTAAGGATCGGCGAGGCCGAGGAAGCATGTTATCAATGATTGCTCCGCTTGAAGATGACTACATCGCCTTGATTGTCATGAGAACGCATCCCCCTTGCTGGTTGCGCGCCGCGCCCGGGCGCTAGTTACTCCCGCTTGCGATGAGAACGAGGTTCTTTTCTCGCAACACTTCGCTGGCAGCAGCCTCTGGCAACACGGTGTGGCGAACCCGCACGACTTGTCCGCACCCCCGTCGTTTCACGCCTGCGCAAGAACCCTTCTACCATGGTAATGGGCTCGACTCGCTGCACGTCAGGAGCCACAACAGCGACTCTTATTACATCATAATCGATTGATAAGACTTCCGCAACTGTCTCTACCTGTGAGCGGTTTTGGCTTGGAGGCCTGGGTTTCTCCTTTTTTGGACACCAGGCTCGGAGCTCGTTTTGTCAGATAGAACGTCTTGCTTCAATACGCGGCTACAGTCGGGAACAAAGAAAACCAGCCGCAAAAGGTGAAGGCTGTAGAAAGTGGTTGGCTTGGGATCGCCGGAGAAGCCAAATTCAGCCGGAGTCAAGACGCAGGCCGCCGCGCCATCGCTTGCACCACGCAACACGCAACTACTTCGCGAGGTCCGCCGTTTTGGCCGTGTATGAATGAAGTCTTACACATATTTACGTCTGAATTGCTTTCGAACGCTCTTTGTACCGGGTCAACCTCGCAGATACTGGACCTTCCATTGACGTTGTTGAAAAGCGGGGGCCTTGACACGTCCGAGTGTCATTCCTTCTTAGTTCTCGACGACTCACTCCTAGGGCTTGTTCTGTGCTGAAAGCAAGTTGTTTGCTCTGAGCTGTACTTATCTTTTATTGCAAGCTGACTTCGGGGTGAAAGGAAGATCACATAAACTGCGCGAGAGATGCGAAAAGATAAAAAATTAGGACAGCTGGGGCACGAAGGATGAGAGTGGGTTGGGCAAGTGCTACACAACACAAAAGCGGGCATCGCAACGGCCCCGCTTTCAGGCTTTCTTCTTTGCGTTGACGGAGACGCTCTTCAGCTCGACGCCACTGCCAGCTTGCGCCGCTGCGCGGCGCTCCTCCTTGGCGATCTTGTGCTCCTTGGCCTTGTCGACGAGGAAGCGGATCGGGCCGTCGAGGTTTGGGTGCGAGAAGAGCGTGGGGTGATCGCCAAAGGTGACGGGCCGCGACGAGTAGTCTTTGGCAGCCGGGCGGCCGGCGGCGTCGGCGGCGGCGGCGGCGTTGCTGGCGGAGGAGCTCATGCTTGGAGTAATGAGGTAAATTTCAATGCGAGCACATTGTCTCTCTCCCTCTCGCTCTCGCCCCACGAAAAAAAAAAAAAAAAGCCCAGGCAGACGCACCGAAGCCGCGAAAAAAACGGCCCAGTCGGCGAAATGTCAACAAATCAAACAAACAAACAATCAATCGGAGGGCGACCAGCTTTCACGAAAATAACCAATGAGAGAAGGAAGCAAGCAGAGAGTAAACGAGGACAAAAAAGGATTACCTTCACGCAAGAAACAAAATCGACTGACGCAAAATATTGGGGGCTGTGGAACCGCTGGAGGCGCCCTCGCTGTACTCTTCTCAGGCCTGATTGGAAGATGGAAGATAGATTATTAACGAGCTTTTGAACCGTAATACCCTCATCACTGGTCAGTTTTATGCACATTCGGACTTTCATACTCACTGAAGCTCTTCAATAACTATACTATCCTATACTTTTGTATCGTCTCTCTACCCCACCCCCATCATTTTTTCAAAATGTCGCTGCAGGAGCCCTAAACGATCTATTTTACATCCTTGTATGATAGAAACCGGCCGCAAATTGGGTGAGGCGATGTGACATCTCCTCGGGTTTCGGCCGGAAGGGCAAGACAGGCCAAGGATGACTTGTTTATTCGTCCTGACCAGGAGAGAGGTCCTTGGCCATGCCCCGATACAGCTCCAAGTGGGCCTTCAATGCGGTGGTGGACGCGTAGCGATGCATCCAAGCCGGGGAGACCGTGAACGAGGTCGTTTCGGTCACAGTCACCTCCGGCGACGACGTGCTCGACGCTTTCGAATCTTCCGCTCCATCGGCCCCACCCCCGTTCACCGAAACCGTCCACACGCTGCTCTGCGTAAGCTTCATCAAGCCGCCCGCGACCTTTGCCGAGACGGCGAAGCGGCAGCCATCGGTGGTGGGGTGATGCACTGCGTAGTACACCAAGCGGGAGGTGAGCGCCTCTCCGAGGACGGTCAGCCGGTCCGTGATTCTCCACTTTGTTTCCGATGCGGACACGGACGTGGACGCGCCGGCCGTGGCGGCTGTGGGCCCGTTTGGGTCGTCGAGGGGAAGCTGCTCGACGGCGACGACCAAGGGGTTCAAACGGATGAGGCGCTCAGGCGCGTGGAGGTAGGCGGTCGCGGTGCGTTGGAGGGTTTCGAGAGCTGTGGCGGTGTTGGCGTTGGGGTGCAGCGTGAAGTGGCCGTGCAGTGTGCCGTCTGGCTTGACCTCGGCGTGGACGGCGGCCATCTTTCCTTGCGGGCCACCGCGGCTTGGTGATCCGTGTTCTCTTGCGGAAACGAGTGTAAGGCGAAGATGCCCAAGGCCACGAAAGATTCCCATTTTTGGGGAGGCTTTCGAGACAAACAAACCTAACAAGTCGTGTCTGTCTTCTTGCAAGTTGGCCTTGCTCGGCGTGACGGGCTGCGCAGGCCGCGGATGAAGGCGAACGGGCATCCCCAGAAGGCTCTTGTCGTGAATCAGAGAGGCAATCGTGATCCAGTTCGTAGACGGCGCCGGAGGTAGGGCAGGGGAGGAGGTTTTAGCGGCACTACAAATATTTACTGAGAGAAGCGACACGGGCGCTTGCGCATCACGAACGTTGGGCGTTGGGTTGGAGTGAAAAGTTTCATTCCGCCTTTGAACATTTCAAGGACACGCGTTGTAAGGATTCGAATAAACGTCAATTAGTGATGTTTAAATTGGATTGTATTTTTGTGGTTGCTGAAGTACTCATGCTGGCTTAGAGTTGGGGCCACATCCTTGTTTAAGAGTCCGGTCAGTCTACTTCGCACTTGGGGGACGAAGGCATCATCTTCTTCAATCCAAATTCCCGCAAGACACTACGACTAATGAGTCACGGCAGTTGCCGTTTCACGCCGTTTTTCCACGCCGCGGGGAACGACAGCACCTGCTCCGTTAGCGCCATGATGCCAAGGCGGCGAAGCAGCAGTCGTCGCGGGTGGGGTGATGAACTGCGTAGCTTTTCGAGGACCGGCAGGCGGTCTGCGATTCTCCACTTTGTTGCGGATACGGTCAGGTGGAAGCCAGGAGCACACTTTCGTGGCATTGAAGCTGAACCAAACACTATTTCTCATCACAGATTCAACGACTCCTTCCCGTTCTGCAGTTGCTGCTCTGACGAATTGCTTGCACTAAGATTGTGTGTCGGGCTACCTACAAAGGAAGGAGCTGCGACAGCACTTTCTTCCACAGGCAATCCTGTCTCTCCGTTTGACCCTTTCCACCCCGCCATCCTACAAAGAGGATTTTTTCCCTGTGTCGGGCCACGCTGCTCGCCGAGTTTTCCTTCAATATAACTCAAATTAATATCTCTTGAAAGCTGTGCAAAAGCACTCCATGCTGCATTTTTTGTCATAACGAACGGATGTCCCCAGCCCCGGTGATGAATGGTTGAAAACCCATCCTAAGGGTAGGCGAAGGATCATTGGTGGGGATCCGTTTTTAAATTGTTTTCACTTTTGACAAATTTTTTGTTGGGTCGCTCGATATCAGCTCGTCCCGAGAAACCTTTGACTGCCACGGACCAGAAAAAAAATTTTTCCCTCTCAAACTCGGCCGCTTCATTACTGTGAATTTCATATACCTTGGGATTTTTAGGTAGCAAAAAAAAGTTTGGTGGAGGGCGAAAAAAAAAAACTTCAGACTATTGGAGACGAACACCCCGAATGGAGACCACCCCTCCTAATCGAAAACTTTTTTTTTCGGCCCCAAAATCTCAAGGAATACGAAAATTCACTGAAAGCAGGGTTGTCGAAGATATTCATGTTACTTGACTGGCCTTGTTTTTCACGAGGCTTTGCTCACCGAAGATGCCAGGGTACTTTTCTACGGAAAAAGTATGTGTAGGATGTGTTACTTGAATGATGATTTATTCCAATTAAATGCATCGAGATGTGTTCAGGCTTTTACATGAAAAAATTGACCAGTCTCGCCTCTTTTGAACGAGCTGTTCTTCCGGCTAATGTCTCTCAATTGAACATGTTGCTTTGTGAGAAAGTGGAGAGGCCAAATCCTTTGTTTAGGATGTTGTTAAAATAGAAATTTGTCGCATCTTTCTTTCACTCCCATCCATCCTTTCGGCGCCGCCTCGCGAAATCACCCGTCGGTCACGGCAGCATCCGTTTCACGCCGTCCTTCCACGCCGCTGGGAACGGCAACACCTGCTCTATGAGCGCCATGACACCTGCCAACAAGCAGCGGTTACTCTCGTACCGGACCACACAACCCCAACAGAAGAAAAAAAAAACGGGAAATGAAGCTCTTCAAACGGTGGGGCTTACCCGCGTCGATCAACGGCCCCACAAACAACGGCGCCGTCGCAGCGATCGCCGCCACGCACGCGACCCTCCTCGCGACCCGAACCACCCCGTGACCCGCCGCTCGGCGCCCGGCCGCCGTGGCGCCAAAGACCAGCGCGTCGACCACGCACAGCGCCCCGTGCGCCGCAAAAAACGCGAGGCTGGCCCCGCAGACCCGCCCCGGCGCCGCAAAACCCGCCGGCGTCATGAGAAGCATCCACTCGTGCAGGACTCCGCTCATGAGGAAGGTCAGGAACGCCGCGGCGGCCCGCGATGAGGCGGGTGGCGGTGCGGGTTTGGCTGAGGTGCGTGGGGTCGCGGGGGTAAGAATGCGCAGGAGGGGGCGGAAGACGCCGTGGTCGAGGCCGAGCTGCAGGATTGAGTGTGAGGTGGTGTTGGGAGAGAATCGACCCGCAAGCCGGGATGCGTACCTGCACCGGCGTGTTCCATCCACGCCAAAAATCGGCAAACGTCGTCGCCGCAAAGGGAGCCGCCATGCTCGGGCTGACGTGGCAGTCGAAGATGGCTTCGTACCTGGTTTGTGGAGAGAGAGTGGTTGAGGGGGGCGAATTTAACCACATTCCGGCACAAACAACCTTCCAGCACAACCAACCACTCACAACAAAGCCAACGGCAACGTCGTAATCTCGATCGTCGCAAACACCATGATGCCGCACGCGAGCGTATCCATCAGTGCCCTGGGGTCTGCGGGGCTGGCGAGCGCGCGCTCGCCTCCGGCGAACGGCCGGCGCTTTTCGTAGTAGGCGAGCGCGAAAAAGTGCGCGGCGGCGACCAGTGCGAGCCGCGATGCCGTCGCGGCGAGCCGTGTCGCGGTGAGCGGGCGGCGCACGCAGCAGCCGACCACGGTGCAGGGAGTGGTGGCGGACCCGGCGTGCGTGCGGATGGTTTGGGTGAGGCGGAAGCGGACTGTGTATGTGTGAGCACGTGTGTGGCATTAGGGGACGCCCGCCGCCCCAGATGAAAAGCATACCGTAGTCCCCGAGGGACCATCGCGCAGCGGCGTCCCTGGCGACCGCCGCGGACTTGAGCAGGACGAACGTGAACGGCCAGTACAGTGTGATGACGTGCATCTGAACGTCAAAGGTCGCGGTGCGCACGAGCACGGCGGCGAATGCCATGCCGGCGCCAACGATGAGGGCGATGGACGCGTGGGGGAGGCGCGGGAACTGGGTGAGGAGGACGTAGTGGAGGGTGGGGAAGGCGAGGTGCAGGGCCTGCGATGATATAAGGTGCAGAGAGGGAGGGAGGGAGGGGGAGTTGGTTAAGTCCACTTGGCCGGATCTGGCGCGCTCACAGGGTGGTGGGTACTGATTGGTGGGGTGAGATCGCGAGAG
Source organism: Zopfochytrium polystomum (assembly GCA_025765615.1). Taxonomy (NCBI): domain Eukaryota; kingdom Fungi; phylum Chytridiomycota; class Chytridiomycetes; order Chytridiales; family Chytridiaceae; genus Zopfochytrium; species Zopfochytrium polystomum. The sequence continues at coordinate 18,952 of JAIVFJ010000379.1, forward strand.
ACGCGTTCAGGGGTGCGATGCGGGAATGTTTTCGTCGTCGAGAGAAAGCCAAGAACGTTAATATAAATGTGTACCAGGATCGTCGGAGGGCTCACGTAGAGCGCGTGAGCGTGCATGCTGGATGGAAGATGGTTAGTCAGTTGCCTCCGTGCGCTTCCTTTGCGAGATTGAGGGCGGGGTGCGGTGTGTCCGGGGTGTTAGGGCTGACGGGGTGGGCTGATCGACATTTAAATATCACTAATTTAAAGCCTGGAATCAACAAGCACCACCCTTCGTTGACGGCGCCACCCCCAACTTTCGATTGCTTTGGCGTGCCACCCACGGCCTCGACCTCTGCCTGCCTCGCCAGTGTGCGCGCACATTCATGTACTGTGGCGTGTGCTGCCCCTTATCTGCCGAGGCGTGAGCGGGACAACGCGACTCTTTTGCCGGGTGTTGTGTCAAGCCGTGGCTGCATTTTTGGCGGGCTGATCCGGATTGATATTCATTGATGCTACTTCTGTATACTCGTCAACATTGTCCATCTTCCGCTTTCGCCAATATCTCGTCGTTGCTTACCCTACCTTTTTTATTAGTCTCCTTGCCATCACTTCAATTCCATTAAATTCCCATTTAAAAAACTTGAATGAACCATGATATGCCATAGTAAGGACATTGAATTGCTTGTCAAACAGCTACTGCACCCAGGGACCGTCACAGTAAAGCCAGATCCAAAAAAAAAAAATAAAAAAAATAAAAAAATAAAAAAGGAACCAAATGTTCCATTTTACGAGGAGAGAAGGAAACAAACAACGTTTTAGTGCTGTACCAAAGTTCTTTCCTTTTTTATTGCAGTCAAAAGTCCAACGTTGTGTCGCCAACCGTATCGAATTGAGTCATGGCTTCCAGTACATGCACTTTCTGCTCTGAGAGCGAAGCAATCAGTTTGTCCCTGTCTGTTCCTGCTTGTACGATCGCCATTACGTTTGAAATGAGACTAGCAACTCCTACAACGAACGAAATTCCTCCTGCGCACTTCGTCACAAATCTAGACCATAAGAGAAGATCCTTCACGCCGCCCGGTGGAGCGAGTCCTAACTGCTTTGCAACATCCAGCATATGCGTGGCTTCCCAGATGCACATGTCTGAACCGATCGTCGCTCCCAGTGCACCAAAGATTACTACTCCCGACGCGGCCGTCTTGATAATATCCGCAGTTTTGTCTCGTACTACACGTGGATCACGTTCGCTCGAGCAGTGGCGCAACCAGGCATCGATCTTCCTCCACGTCCCTGACCGTGCCACTCCCACCACTTGCTGAATCATGTCCATCATTCTGCGCTCAAAATAGGCCGAGTCTGCAACACAATCTCGCTTAATAATAAATGGCCCGAGAACATCCAGCCATTGCGCCACGAGGTAGAGAGGTGAACTACCCTCGCCGCTGGCCATCGTGAGATTTTTCGAGTGATGTAAGACGGAAATGAGGCTGTTGCGCGTATCGTCGGCCAACAGATCATCCACCGCTTTTTTAACGTCCTTGTTCTTGTGATAACCGTCCACGGCCTGCCCGATCGCTGTAGAAAGATCCAAAAGTGAAGCCACAGACGCTCCAATGATCCCAACCAAGGTGAGCGGCGGAAAAAACATAAGAATTCCTCCGGCAACTTGCCCCGCGTTCGCGACGATCCGAACCGATGTAGTTGAGACCTGGGAATAGTACCGGGCCCACACGGCTTCATCTGCTCGCTTAAAGCGCCGTTCAATTATGCTGACGGCATCTTCCATTACCCATTTCGCATCGCCGTTACGGTGATGGCGACACCACGCAGCCGCCGCCTTAGCAACGAGCTTCCCGACGTTATTCAGCTCCCACGAGCCGTCCGGGTGGCGCACGGCTACTGCTGTGAGAAATTCGTGCGCAAGAACTTTGGTCGGCGTGCGGTCCACTGGTAGAATCACGGCTTCTTGCATGATCTTTACCGTAAACGACAGGTGTTGCGCAAAGGGGGTGGGAGAGAGAGAGAGAGAGAGAGAGAGAGAGAGAGAGAGAGAGAGAGAGAGAGAGAGAGAGAGAGAGAGAGAGAGAGAGAGAGAGAGAGAGAGAGAGAGAGAGAGAGAGAGAGAGAGAGAGAGAGAGAGAGAGAGAGAGAGAGAGAGATAACAAACGAAACAAAGGAAACAAATCCAATAGTCCTCCACTCAAAGCGTGTTGCGCTGCTTTTATATGCCCTCTTCAACAGATTCGAGGAAGTCGCTGCGGCGCACTTGCACTTGACTTTGCACTTGCACTTGGTTGAAATTGCGCCCGCCCTCCCGCAAGGGTCCTCTGTGTGTTGGATGTGGTGCCTTTCTGCACTTGAGAGTTTATCATTGCAACAAACTATGAAGCGCGCAGAACTTCTTCCTCCTTTCTGGCAGAAGATAGGTAATAGCAAACGCTGGGGATGTTGATTGTTCAAATTTGAAAAACACACAATGACCCCGTGCAACGCTCCCTTACTCGCCCGCAATCGGACTTTCCGTCTGCACCATCTCGTACATGATATCCGTCCGAATCGTGTACTTGACGCCCTCCGTCAACACCTCACCCTCATGCAAAAAGCCATGGTCAAACACAAACACCTTTCCCGCCTCCAGCTCGCACCCATACCTCGCCGCCTCCTCCTCCCCACCTTCCTCCTCAAACCACACATTCGTCCTGCCCCCACCGCACCCCGCGTTCAAATACACCTGCACCGTCAGCACCGACATCGCAGACCCGTCCGCACGCACATAAGTCCCGTCCGAATGCGGCGCAAACCGGTCCCCCGGCACGTACTTAAGAAACCGGAGCCGCTCGTTTAACCCCACCACTCGTCGCCCGCCGAGGACGGAGGGGACGAAGGGGGACAGCCGGGACCAGAGCGCGGCGGAGAGCGAAGGGGAGTCGACGATCCGTCGCAGGGACCGTCGCACGTCGGGCGAGTGCACTTGGTACCCGCCGCCGACGTTTAGTAGCGCGGGGACGTACCCGGATGCTTCGGTCAGGGAGATTAGGGAGGCGCATTCGGTGGCGGTGAGGAGCGGGCTGATCGTGTATGCGAGCTGTGTCTCCGTCGGCGGCCGCCGTCGCTGCTGCGAACCCGTTGGAGAGCGGAGGATTGTGGGAGCGAGAGCGGTGTGGAGGGGTGGTGGGAGCGCGGCGAGGACGCTCGGAGGGTACTCGCGGGCGGGGCCGAGCATGGTGGCGAATGTCTGGTTTTGGTGAATCCAAAGTGCACGAAGGCGTTTATGTTTCGAGGGGCCAGGAAAAGGAGTGATGGCTGCGCCACTTGCACTTGTGGGTATCCTTGGCGAACAAAACTTTGGTACGACGGTGTGACCAGTGACTGTAAATAAGAAACTAAACTTGTTATAAGGAATTACAGACAAATGGCGCATGGCGGGGGGAAGACGGTGGACGGCAAGAAGGGATGCGATCGATCGATCGATCGATCGCAGGTCGGCATCATAAAGAAAACGATGGGGCTCGTGGCGTGGTTGAAGTGGATAGTTTGACCATCGGTCGGAATCCATACGCCGCGCCCCGCCCCACGACCCCTAACCCTCCGATGATCGCCACAGGCGATTGGCTGTGTCACTCCGTTGTGGTTCTGGGCGGGGGCCAGCGAACTCACCCGCTGCAAGGCCGAGACGACGGCGCGCACTTTCCGTCGTCTTCAAAACTGCTTTTGGCCGCATCTTGCTTTGTTATTATTCATATATTTTTGTTTATTTTTTATTTTTTGTTGTTTACGATGATTTCATTTTCCTTCGCCGGCCGAACAAGCCCGCCGGCGACGTGGGGGCTGTGGGTTCACCTGAATCCGTTGACGGAGGTGTGGTGTGGGAAAAGCGGGAGGAGGAGGAGGAGGGGAATAGGACTTCGGCTTTTTTGTTTCACCTTGATTTATTTTCCCTTTTTGCGCACCATCACACACAATCATACATTCAAGTCGCGCAACTTTGCTTGCATTGGGAGAGATGTGTTGCAGGATTGGACTTGGCTCCAAGCTTCAAGATAAAGACGTTCCTGTCCCCTTCACAATGTTTCTCCATGCAGTCAAGAACGGGATTAATCGATCCTGTCACAAATGACCTTGCACCATTTGTTAAGTCGCTCGATTTCACTGGCTCTCCTTTTGAGCTTGATGATGACCTGAAGCTTCTCCACAAGTTGCAAGTCCTTCACCCTCTTTCAGCCCTCAAGGTCGTCTTTGCCAGTCTTTCTCCTTTTTGTCATTGGCTTCTCTGCAAAATTTGCTCCCACTCAGGGGCCTTCTTGCGGAATTACGCTGCTCAGCAGTGAGGCAGGTGGAGATCTCTATGAAGCGGAAAAGATGTTGATTGCCTCTGCCATGCGCAGCGACAGCGGTGCAGCCCCAACCACAGAAGCTGCTGTAATGGGTGTGATGTGCTACTGGTCAGCAGAACAAAGGGAAGCAGTTGAGGGAATTGCCAAAGTTGATAGTTGCACGGAGGATGGGGGTTCCTGCAAGAAAATTTCCGGTAGCTGAATCTGCATCATCGGTCAACAATTGCTCATTTGTGATCAGCGTCTGCAATTTTGCGACTTTGGCCATCAAATTCTGTGTTACTGATTTAACATACTCGTTGACCCATGCCATGGTGTCAGCTTCATGCTCAGCACTGTTATGAGGGTCCAACGCCTCGAACCTTTTCTGTAGCTCCTCTGATGCTCCATCCAAAAATTTCAAAGAAAGAAGGCGCTCAATAGCATTTGGAATGCAGAATCTCTGGTGCCAGTGGGAAAAGCTGCACACCTTCTCCAAAACAAAGATAGCAAGCTGTGCAACGTGGGCGAAACCAGCTGAATCGCCAACTGAATGTGCAAGGTTTGGACTAAGAACTCAGATTGCTCTCCAACTGATGGGGTACTTTGCAATGCTGTCGTTGTATTTCAGCATTTCAAGGATTGTCGAAAGGTGTCGCTTGTTATGAGTTCTTCAATCAAAATCTAGCTACAGCATCTAGGGGGGGGGGGGGGGGGGGGGGGGGGGGGGGGGGGGGAACTACAGCGTAAGACGAATTATCGGACTCACACATGTGACTACAACATAACAGCATGGTGGCAGCGCTCACCAGCGTAGGAGAAATGTGGAAACTCAATCACATCCAACTCCATCCAACTGTCAGCTCTAAGACATCAGCATCCTATCTCCCTCCATCGTCATCGACAATGGCATCCGATGGCAGTCGTCTTGCAGCATCGATACTCTATCTTGCCTCCATGGGTGTTCTATCTACAGGCAATGTCAATATGCGACATCACCGTTATATCTCAAACCCATTGTCGTCTCGCAACATCGGTGTCCTTTCTTGCCTCCATCAGTGACAGAGTTCTATGTCACCTCTGTCGTCAGTACTCAACGACAGAATTCTATCTTTCATGGATGGTCAGAGGTTCTCCCTGAGCATGTCACACAGCGAGGCATACTCGTGTGAATTCTTATCAAGCCCGCAACGGCTGGTTGGAGAGGCCCTGACTTCCTTCAAAAGAGGGGAAAGAAAGGTTTGGAGGGGTGCTAATAGCAGTAGTACAAATCTAATTCTTTAGAAATGGCTTACTGGTTGGGTTGGTTGTGTATAAGAGAGATTAATGAGGCTGCTTAGCTATTTATATGGAGAATGGCATTTGGAAAACGAGAAAAAGAAAGAAAGAAGAAAGGTAGAAAATTGTTTGAAGAAAAATGAAAAGAATAATGAAAAATTAATGACAAGGAAGAAATGATTAGAGACAAGAAGCATTACTGTCAATTTCATATACCTTGAGATTTTGAGGCAGCAAAAAAAAAGTTTGGTGGAGGGCAAAAAAAACTTTTCACTATTGGAGACGGACCACCCCGAAATGGAGACTGACCACCCCCCAATCGAAAACTTTTTTTTGCTCCCCCCGAAACATTTTTTTTTCCCTAACCCAAAATCTCAAGGAATATGAAATTCACTGTAACATGATTACATAGGATTGCCTCCATCGTAACAATGTCGCCAACTCCATTTAGGATTGCAATGGCAAAGAGGGTTTTGCAGCAAGTGTGAGTGCCAAAAAACCAGCTGATTCCAGCACTTTCATCAATGGCACAACCAAAGCATCAAGATTTTCCCAGAGGACTAATTGTGGGTTTTTTCAAATGAAATATCCACAAAGGCCGGAAATTTTTTGAAAAAAAGGGGAGGCAGTGGAATGAAGAAGTGTTCAGAGCTGATATGGTGGAGCATGGATATATGATATTGTCTCTGTCTTGAGACGAAGCAAATTAATGAGAATTAAATCAAAGTTAAACATAGATGTATTCTTCTTTATTTGACAGGCTAACAAAAGAAAGAAATCTGTAGCCACCATTTCAGACACCCTGTCAGCTGCAGAGGTGCACACCACTCATGTCCAGGCTGAACTGAACCCCAAAGAGACAAGTCCTGGTCCATTCGTCACTTTCACCTTCTACATCCAAATAGCCTGCATCTGTAGGAGCCCTCAGCGAATCCTCTTTGGTCATATGCAAAATAACATCGCGAAGATTGTACAAGGGCTCATGCTCCACCTTGAGATTGACCAGAGAGCGAATAATTCCGAAAAACTCATTCAACTGGGGCCGACAGTGGTGAAACTGTTGTGTAGAAAGGCATCCAAATTCGTGTAAATCCTGTTTACGTTCTTGTGCCATGTACCAGTCCGCTTGATGATGCGATTGATGACAAAACGGGAAACATCCTCCAAAACAAATACACACAGGTACGCCGTTCTAAATTTGGTTATTGCACTCTAATTCTCTAATCACGCTCTAAAAGACGCGTACGCGCTTTAGTTTACTATACTCCCAATTTATGGCTGCTTTTCAGCTAGAGCACGCCACTGTTTCAGCAACAAATTGTGGAATGTGGCCTGATTTTGTACAATTCCTTCGAGATTAGGGCGCGATCCGGAATATTGGAGCACAATAGGCAAAAGACGAGCGAGGAGGTGCAATAGGCAAAGCACACACATGCAGAATTTTTTACATAAGGGAATGTCACAAAATACATCAGGTAAGAATGAAAAAAAAAACGACAAACAAAAGAAGAAGAATGGAGAAGCCGCAAGCACGCCGCTGACCAGCACGCCCACAAGCGCCAGCGGCAACCCCCCAGCAGCTCCATTGGAGGGAAGTGTAGAAAAAAAGGGTATAACGCCTTGTGGACCGACGCTCACTCCGCTGAGCTCCACAGAATCTGTTCAGAACGTGCCGCCAACTCTAACGGTCAAGTACGTGCAGGACACCTTCCCAGCGTTCTACTCAAAGGTTGCAATTGGTTTTCTTCGAGAAAACAGTCAAAGATCGGGGTGTGCGACATTCAGATTGCCTTCTTCACCACCTGTTACTTACTTTTGTTAATTCCATCCTGCAGCCTCGCAGTGCATTAGCAACACCGAACAAAGAAAGAGTGAGATCAGGCGAGCGGTCACCAAATCTGTCGGCGGCCCCAGACCAAATCCGAAACCACCATCAACGACGTCTCTGCTGGTTAACTCAAAACAGACTTCGACAGTCTTCCGGCCGACCCAGGGGAGCTCACAATGAATGGACATAGAGGATCAAGCCATTGCGCGACGAAGAAGTGGGGGGGTACCGTCCTCGCCGCAAGTCATTGCGAGAACTCCTTCCTCCTCACTGAAAGACGGTAGGTAATAGCAAACAGCAGCATACGTTGAATATTCAAATTTGAAAAAACACAAAATGACTCCACTCTCGCTTCCTCACTCGCTCACACTCGGACTTTCTGTCTGCACCATCTCGTACATGATATCCGTCCGAATCGTGTACTTGACGCCCTCCGTCACCACCTCACCCTCATGCAAAAAGCCATGGTCAAACACAAACACTTTTCCCACCTCCAGCTCGCACCCATACCTCGGCGCCTCCTCCTCCCCACCGTCCTCCTCAAACCACACATTCGTCCTGCCCCCACGACACCCCGCGTTCAAATACACCTGCAACGTCAACACCGACATCGCCGACCCGTCCTCCCGCACATAAGTCCCGTCCGTATGCGGCGCAAACAGGTCCCCCGGCACGTACTTGAGGAACCGAAGCCGCTCGTTCAGACCTACCACTCGCCGCCCGCCGAGGACCGCGGGTACGAAGGGGGACAGCCGGGACCAGAGAGCGGCGGAGAGTTGCGGGGAGTCAACGATCCGCCGCCCGGACCGCCGTACGTCGGGAGAGTGCACTTGGTACCCGCCGCCGACGTTTAGCAGCGCGGGGACGTACCCGGATGCTTCGGTCAGGGAGATTAGGGAGGCGCATTCGGTGGCGGTGAGGAGCGGGCTGATTGTGTATGCGAGCTGTGTCTCCGTCGGAGGCCGCCGTCGCTGCTGCGAACCCGTTGGAGAGGAGAGGATTGTGGGAGCGAGCGCGGTGTGGATGGGTGGTGGGAGCGCGGCGAGGACGCTCGGAGGGTACTCGCGGGCGGGGCCGAGCCCGGTGACGGTGGGGGGCGGCAGATCGTTCGGCGGACGGTCCAGGACGCCGTGGATGGGGTTGTCGTGGAGTGGGTCCACGTACTCGTTGATGACACCCGTCTTGGTCATCTCGGCGAGCGTTGACTGCTGCATGGTGGCGAATGTCTGGTTTTGGTGAATCCAAAGTGCACGGAGGCGTTTATGTTTTGAGGAAAAGGAGTGATGGCTGCGCCACTTGCACTTTTGGGTATCCGTGGCGAACAAAACTTCGCCACCGCGGTATCCCCAGCCCAGCGACCCAGTGACTGTCACTCCCAAAACTAAACTTGTTGCACAATCCTTGGTGGGGTTTTCCCTCACAACGCCGCACATCGGTGGCGGAAGGAGGAAAAAGGGACAACAGAGTGTGAAATCACATGGAGTCAAAGCAGATAGACTGAACGACAATGGGAGAATGAGAAGCGAGGAAGTATGGACTAGCGACAGCGTAAACGTCCCCCTCACGTATTCTTCTGCGGCACCCACAGTGGCACGAATCCGTCTACCGTGAGCTGCCGCCACGGCCATTCGTCCCACCCCTCGGGCACCATCCACGTGGCCGTGACCTCTGGCCCGCTCTCGGCCACGTACACCACCCGCACTGGAACGCGCACGACCACCGCGCCGCCCGGCAGCTTCCGACCGAACCGCTTGCCACCCGCCGCCGCCGATCCAGGCGCAAGAACGATTTCTAAAGCGTGCGCGCTGTACAGCTTTCCGTCGCACCACCCGCCGCGAAGGCCCACCGTCCCCACTCGGACGACTCCCTCCGCTGAAACCGCCCCCACCGCGCCGCTTTCGCCGACGCCGCCGGAAATCAGCCCCGCGACGGACTCCCCGCCGTCGAACGTGTCCTCGTCGTCGTCATAATCGTCGCCGCCGCCTGCAAGCGTCGCGTCGTCCGCCCCCGCGTCGTCAAAGTCCTCACTAAGGGCAACCACGCCGGGTGGCGTAATCACGCCGCGTACCGCCGCCGTTGACAGCACGGGCTTCCAGTCCCGCTGCGTCACGTCGATCACGGGGAACTGCGACAAAGGCGGCGTCCGCCCGCCGCCCGGACGCGGCACCGGCCCGAACCATTCGGTCACCTTGGACGTCGCCGTCCAGGACGCCGCGGCGGCCGCCGCCGGGGCAGCCGACGACGACGAGGGCGGCGGCGAGGGGGAAAAGATGCGGATCGAGACGGGGTAGGTCTCGGTGCTGGAGACGGGTAGCACGCGCGGGGTCGTGATTTCGTATGTGGCGCCTGTGGGATGACGTGTTGCAACGGGGGTCCGGGTTAGCGTCTTTGAAAACCTCTGCCAAAAAAAAAAAAAAAAAAAAAAAAAAAGCAAAATAATATATATATATACATATACATATTTTTTTTTACCAAACGGCAGCGAGCCCTTGTGCACTGCGACGCGGTCTGGGCGGACGTACCTCTGCGGCACGGCGTGGCGGAGCACGACGCGCCGCTCGACCTCGACGGCGGGCATTGTGGGCCGCTCGAGGACGGCGACGACCCAGTACGATGCGCCCTCGGCCTCGACGGCGCCGTCGGTCGCATAGCGCAGCAGCGGCACGTCGCGGAAGGACGGCGCGAGGTGCGGGTGGATTGGAAGCGCGAAGGGGAACGACGCGCTTTTTGGAGGGTTTTTTTTTTTTTTTTTTTTTTTTTTTTTTTTTTGAAAGAGAGAGAGGTTCGATGGATGACGTCAGCACTTCCACGAAACAAAGCAAAAAAAATTTCGCCCAGGCATTGAATATCTGGTGGTGGCACCCCCCTGATATCGTGCATAGATAGACAGACAGGCAGACAGATAGACAGACAGACAGGCAGAGTGAAAGACGCAGCACTCACGATCCGTCGATCTCCTCGTACGCTGCCGCCGGCGTCCACAGCACGCGCTCGACCAGCAGCTCGCCCGGGCCCGCCGCCGTCGCCTCGCGCCTGACGAGCCGCACCCGCACGCACGCCGCCCGCACCGTCGCTCGCCCGATCTTGCCCGCCTCCACGTCCACGCCCACCGTCCCCGTCACGCAGGCGTAGCGCTGCTGGTCGTACGACGGAGGGGTGGAGGGTCCCGGGATGCCCGCCTCGTCGTACGCCGCCCGTCCGCTGCCCCACGCCGGCGCCCGACGCCGCGACTCGGGGTACTCGAAGACGGGCAGTGGTTGCTGCTGGGAAAGTGGCCCGCCGATGGCGACGGCAGCGCCGGACGGCTGCTCTGTGGTGGCCGGCGTGAAGGCCAGCGAGACGCGGGCGCGGGAGAGGACGCCCATTTTCTTCTTCTTCTTGGATTTAAAATTCTCTCTTTTTTTCTTCTTATTGGTTTGGTATGGGGAAGAAAGCCTGCTTACTGTGTTTATAACCGGGGTTGTCTCTCCGGCAAATTGGAACTGAACTGCGCCGGCGCGCTGGTGTAACCCGTGCTTTCGCAGTGCCCAGTCTCCAGCACCGCAAGTTCCGGGCACCTCCGGGCTCGATCAGGGATCTTAAAAGCTGTTTTGGTCCCACGAAAAATGTCCCCAATGCTCAGCTGCAATTTTGATTGGAAACAAGGGTTATGAAGTCGGACCTTCCTACCACGAGTCACCGACTGGCCCGCAAGCATTCGCCATCATCCCCCCAGGCTTCCCACTTCTCATCGTTCGAGCCCTGCGATTCGTCTGATGGGAGTATCTGAGAAAGAATTCATTTTTCAAGTCAGCACCTGAAAACGAAGTTGTCTCTCAGGGTCGTGACGGTGTGAAGCAGCGAGGCGGCAAGAGCTGAGGTTACGACGTAACGGGGATAACCAGCCCTTCTGTTAGCTATTGACAGTGAGGTACAAATATTCACTGTGGGCCAAACTATTTAAAGGGTGGAGCCTCAAAAGTGAAAGGAAAGTACGAAGTAAATGGGACAATGGGAATAACAAAATGCCAGAGCACGGAGCTAACGTAGCCACCCATGTGCCAATTAAATCCCAACAAGCAATGCGTAAGAATCTCCTGTGTCGGTCGGCCGAGGGTGCTTGTCAAAGCTTTGTTCCACTCAGTCTGAGCATCTTGGTCAAAACCAAACAAAAAATTGAAAATAGCCAGTCTTTTTTTCGCTCAGTCTTCGCTCTCTCACACCGCTGCCCTGACTCGGCTGGTGGGTGCTTGGCGTCTTCAGCGCCATGGCAGCCGCACAGCTACCATCGGGGTGTCCGAGGTCCCTCGTTCTGATGGTTTCCCTTGCTCCCCTCACAGAGGAAGGATAGGTTACAGTCATCCTTCGCCGTCGTCCCCCACAACGGCGGCCCGACTTGCTTTGCAGATTCTCTGTGCTGTGTCTAGCTTAGGGTGGGTACGCTCATCCCTCGCTTGCATGACTGAAGACTGACTCTCCGATAGGATTGTCGTCCACTGTACCTTTGAACACCCAGGGCCATCAAACGCGCCCATTCGAAGTGACGATCCAGCCCCTCCATGACCCCCTGGGTGCGCGAGAGGGTTTGTTTGCGGATCGTGGTCGTCGCAGGCGGGGCCGACCAAGCAGCCCCCTGCCATGTGAACCAAGCAGCAGCCGCCGTCGCAGCAGCTGATGGGGAAGACGCCGAATGGTACGACCCTCCTCGCGAGGACAAGGCTGACCCTATGGAGGATGATGAGGTGGACATTCGCTACATCCACGAGTCTGACGACGTTGCGGACCTCTTCACTGAGGGAGTCTTTGACTTGCACTTCGCCACCCATGACCTGGAGCGCCTGCACAAGGCCTTTCCCAGGTGGGAACGGGTTCACGCAGTGAAAGCCCCCTCCCTCAAACCAGAACACGCCACAATGCTCAAGGTGGATCGAACGGAGAAGGTCACGAAGGAGGTCGCTGCCTGGGGCGAGTCGGTCAAGTCGATCTACCAGCTCTTCCATCGCGCCCTCGTTGTCGACGAGAGCCATGGCCTCTGGCGCTGCTGCATTGATTTTTTCCAGACATTCCGGCGGCCGCAATTGCTTTGGCAATTTTGGGCCAACATCTTGGGTGTCTGATATTGAACAAAGTCCTTGAAGCCCAAGTGCATGTAAGTCTTGCACAACTGCTCCGGTGTTGCAGTCTCCTGCTCCCCCCATGGTCACTTCGTTCACTGGTCAGACAACACCCCCACAGTGTTCTACATAAACTGAGGCAGGGGCACTCAGGCAGATCGCCTCTCGTGGACCATGGAGATCCTCCTTCGAGACCACCTATCAGTGGGTTCCTCTCGCGAGGTAGAGCACATTCCAGGGGACCTGAACACTGGCTGACGCCGACTTTCACCAACCAGCCAACCTGGCAGGACTCAATCCTCCTCGCTCTTTTGCCCGTTTGACTGGCTGTGGGGCCCCCATTCAATCGACCACTTTGCGTTTGGGCTCAACTCCAGGTGCACCTGATACTGCTCCCAGAATTGCCTGGATCCCCTGGCAGTCGCTCACAACACTTTTGCGGTGACCTGGGCAGACGAGAACGCCTGGATTCACCCGCCATGGGTTCTCCTGACTCGCACCTTGGCCACCATCTGCAGGACTGGAGCAGAAGCGACGGTTATGTCCTCCTTCTGGCCATCCCAGACCTGGTTTCCGTTAGCTCTAGAGATGGCAGTCGCCCCCTGTTCAAGCTGCCTCCCGGTGTCACACCTGTGGGAGGAGACCAGCCAGCCAGCACAGCCTCGCCCGATTAGCTCCTCTCTTCCTCCAATGCTTTTTTTTTTTTCCCTTTTCTTTCCCTTTCGAGTTTCTTCTTCACTTTTATCTCCTCGCTTTCCCCCTTGCCTTTTTGGTGTGCATGCAACAGCCCGCGCTTGGCAACGAAATAAAGCGACTTTGATTTGTGCTTGGTTTGTTCGTGGCCAAAAGGGGAGACAAACGCGGTGTGTAGAAGATACATGTATGTATTAGTCAAAAAACTGCCGAACTGCTTTCTGGATCTCGTGCCTTTCTCACTCACCCTCTTCTCGCTGTTGCAAGTGCTCCTTTGCTCGACCCAAAAGAGCGGAGACATCTTCCGCTGGCTCAGCCGCAACATCCCGCGATCGAGCGGCGTTCCCCAAGCTCACTGGGAAGGCGACAGACCGGAGCGTAAGTCGAAATAAATAAATGAAGACTAGATATTCTTCGTCCTTGAGCGGAAATTTGGCGGTTTAATCGAAACGGGTGTCTGGGCGGTCCCCGGTCGCTCCCCAATCGCCGTTCTTGACCAGTTCGTTCTTGTCAGTCGACGGGAACTCGAGGCCGCCGCCGACGCCGCTCAGGCATCGCTCCCCCGCTCCAACACCGCCCAAAGAGTAAGTGCGAACGAGGCGGCTCCCCAATTGCTAACATTGTTTCGGATTTCCTAATCGAAAGCGACGTGCCCAGAGCGCCTAACCTACATTCTCCCTTCAACCCTGCCATTATGCACCCATGTGTTCTTCTCCCACCCTCTCGCATAACGCACAACCTCGCGACCTCAAATCTCCGGTACTCTCCACTCGAGCCAGCCGCAAATCAAAAGGCGCCAACCGCCGCGAAAGCCGCTGATCTCAAAGCCAACGCTGAGACAAGGGCCGCCCCTAACAGGGCCGCAGGCGCCGCGAAATAGCAAACGTCGAAGAGCACACAAGTCGAAGGGGCTGACGCGGACCTCGAATCCGCTTCAGCTTGATTATCCGTTGCGGGTATATGCGCCTTTTTGTTTCTGTCAAAATCAACTTCGCGATAAATGCAGTAAGAACCACTTCCTCGTTCTTAATGATTCTTTTTAAGGTCTCTCCGCTGTACGTTCCTGGACGGCTGGCTCATTTGTCAATCGCATCAATTGCATCGATCGCATCTATCGCTTCATCTAGCACTCACTCGTGATGACAGCTGGGCAGGTAGTGGTAACGCGAACGAAGGCAACAAACGATCTCCATCCAGCAGCCCCAAAGAGAAGAGTAAAGAAACAAAATTCAGAAACTTACTTGTAGCACAGCGCTCTTGACCTGCCTTTTGGAGAAAACCTTCCTTCTGGCTTAAGTTGGGTAGGCGCGGGTCTACCGTGCTGTGGTCTCCCGGCGCGAGGAAAACGGATTTCGTGCCCCAAACACTCTTCTACCCGGAACTTTCCCTTTGATTTCGATTTGACATCGACCTATTTGATGCTGTGAGGCCCAGTGGTGACTCTTTCGAAGGAGTCTTTGCCGTAGTAGTGGCCTCCGACGAGAGGATGTTTCGTGCCCATCTTTCGATTATAAGTTGGATGTTTTATATTTTGTGTGTGTGTGTGTGTGGGGGGGGGGGGGGGGGGGGGGGTTATTCGTGAGAGGAACAATAAACTGAGGAATTCAAATGGAGCAGAACCCGACTAATTACGTGTAAAGCATGATTTTTCACATCTTTCCATTGCTCTTCGACGCCTGGGTATTTTGCAATGTCCGCTTTGAGGCTCGCCGCCGCTGCTTTGTGCGCGTCCTTGGCGTCAAGCCGTTGGTTGTGCTCATTGGTCCGCTGTGCTTTCGCTCCGCCAGGCACAGGCTGCCTGCTATTCTCAATAAGGTAAGGCAAACAGTGAATAGCGGGACGGCCTTACGTTTTTCCTTCCCCAAAGCACCAAACACAGCCCCACCTGGCTTCTTGTTTCTTTTCCACTCTTTGCTGAGATCGCTCCGCGCGCTGCTTCGGCAGACCTGCAGGATCGGCCTGTGCTGCCTACTATCGAGCGTCCTTGTTCGCGGCAGTGCGGGCGCTGTCATTCGCCTTGCGCTCGCTGGCTTTCGTGGCGGTCGCGGCTTTCTGGTTAGTAGCTGGATGAAGTTGCGAGTGATTGAACGCTTTTTTTGTGGTTGTTTGCGCTGTGTGTGTTGTAAAAAGTAGGTGGGGGATGGAGCGGTGGCGAACGGACCGCAAGTTACTCTTCCCCCGCCGGAAGACCTTTGGAACGCCACTTCGACTGCCCAGAACATCCTACTTGTCGACGAACGACGGCTCCAGGGTCGTTCACATCCAAGTGTCCATCGTGCGAAACTGCCGAGATGCCTCGTACTTCCTCACCGCCGCAGGCGAAATCACCAGGGCAAGCGATACCTGAAGGAGGACTAGAACCTGTTTCGGGCTGAGGCCGGCATTTGCAACAAAGAAAGAAATTCACTCCTCTGTTGGAAGATCCGAAAGGGTCTATCACCCACCCGATTGTCGGTTCACGAGGAAATCCTTTTTGGGGCCGGTTCGATTCGCATATCAATGATGTTTGTGGTTCTTTCGCTTCTCTTTCCTCGGTTGGTTTCCAGGGGCAAAGCACACAAACACTTCAAAAGCAGGCGCCCGAAAAAGGCTGTCCAAGGATGGCCTTAGGTGATTGCAGGGTGCACGCGAATCTGCCAAACCAAAGCCAGGAGGAGGAGGACCAGAAGACAGGACAATATCTGCGCCATGACCAAGCTTTTGTGCAAGGGCGAGCGAGCGGTTGCAACAATGTGGCTGTTGAGATCAGCGGTAAAGGATCGGTGCTGGTGAAGGTTTTGTCTGTGAGGTGGGCCGGGAACGACGTACTCAAGCATACAAACATACAAAGGCGCGCGAGCGCGTTCATTTCACGGGAATGCAGCTGTGCGAAAAAGAAATCTTCGAAGCGTGGGCTGACAGTGAATCATTTTTCTATCACGTAAGAGCAGGCCAAGATCGAAGGTTGGGAGGTAATATTTCAAGCTAAAGTGCTTTACTTTTTTCACCTCTCGTTCGGCGTGGCGTGATGCCCTTGGTGATTCTTCCGATTGTCCGTTAAGGCGACCCGAAAGTTCCAACCGACGCCGGTCAACGAAAAGTCCGGAAGGGTATTGCATTAGGCCCACACAAGAAAATCGACAGTCCCAGCCTACTCCCCCGAGGGCGGAGACGTCGGTGCGACATCGAAGCATTTGAAAACCGTGACGCAGTGGCCCCGGTCAAGAGGTAGCGTGTGTTCAGCATTTCTCTAATGCGTGTTCGACCTGTTAATTGTTATGCGAGGCGATACCAAGGCGGAAATCAGCGGGACGCGGACGGACGGACGGAATCAGCCACACTACCTGGCGCCCCGCCGCGCCGCGCCACTACGGCCCGTCAGCCACGTAATCAACCTGCTTTGAATACTTCACCCCGCCGCCCAACACGTCTCAGTCAGTCACTCACGCAGCCGCTCTCATCATGTTCACACCAAGCAACATCGTCCCGCCCCTCTCCGTCCCGCGCACGAGGAACGCCGACCCGCCCTCGTTCGAACCCTCAGCACGCCTCTCACAAACAAGCGCATCGCAGCCACCGCCCCCGCCGAGGCTCCCGCTCGATCTGCTCCCCGAGGTGCTCAAGTTTCTCCACCCGCACCGCCTCATCCATCCCCTCCCGTTCGTCAGCCGCGCCGTCTGCGACCACATCCGCCAGCACCTCATCCCCAGCCGGGCCTTTGCTGCGTCAAACATTGCGCTCTGCGGCGCTGACATCAATACCGTGGCCTTGAGCCGGTTCCCGGCGGACTCGTACTGGCGCGCGGCGGTGGCGGTGCACGGCTTCACGATCGACGTGGCGGACGCGGTGCTGCGCCCACCCGCCTCGGCTCCCGCAAAGGGATCGCGGCGGCTCACCGATGGAAAGCACTACGACGAAGCCGACGACGACAGCAGCGGCGCAGCAGTCGTCGCGTACGTGTCGCATTCCCCCGACCGACCACCCGTCCTCACGATTACATCGCCGTCCCCCGCGGTTCGCGCGGCAGCCTCCCTCCTCGCGCCGATCGCCGTCGAGTGGCTGCAGCGCCGTCGGCAGCAAAGCAGCACGGCCTCGAGCGGCGGCGGCACAGCACTCCTCTTCCCTCTACAGTTCGCCGTCGCCTTCACGTGCGCGCCCGTCCTCGCCGCGGCGCTGCCGCTCCCGTCGTGCCTCTGCGACGACGACACCAGCAACTGGACGTCTGTGGGAGGGTCGTACCCGGCGCTCCTTCGATGTTGGAAGCCCGCAGAAGGCGGCGGCGCGCCGTCGTCTGCGTGCCCGCGGGCGACGAGGCTCGCCGAGAACCTTCTCTGGACTCTGGTGTGGGCGCGATCAAGCGGCGGTGGCTTTGTCGACGACGAGGGCGACAGGGAGTTTGTTGTTCGCAGCGTCGTCGGCGCGTTGATTGGCTCATATGGGCGAGGCCCACGACGGGCGGCGGTGTCGCTGATTCGGGACGCCGTCGAGGGTGCGACCGAGTCGGGGAATCAACGGGTTGCGGTGGCGCTGAAGGGGGCTCTGCGGGAGCTGGACGCGACAGAGGAGGGCGGGGCGGGTCACTAGTGCTGCAGCAAAGAGGTTGGCTGGCACCAAGCGGCGCTGAGCACGCAAAGAGACTCCAAAAAAAAGAAGCCAAGCGAAGATGACCTTTCAAAGTTTGGGGTTGACAGAGCAAACGCAGAAAACGCAGCATCTCCACTGGCACCGCGAGCCCTACCGCCGCCGCCGCCGCCGCCTCCTATCTGCCCCGCCTGCCTGTCGAGATCTTGCGGCGAATGCCTTGCCCTCACGCGCAACGACGACTTTTCCACTGCGGAGCGTGAGAACGCCCACGTCGCCCACCCCTACCACATCCTTCTCAGAGCCAGCTTTGACATCACCGTCGCCTCTCCCAAAGGCGGAGCGACGCTGATGGATCCAATGTCCCTCGACGTCCTCGACGGCTATGAGGACTCGAAGAAATTTCTTGCTTGAAGACGAGGTCGCCCAGAAAAAGATGACGCCGCGATCCCTTTGCGAGAGCCGAGGCGGGCGGGCGCAGCACCGCGTCCGACGTCGATCGTGAAGCCGTGCACCGCCACCGCCGCGCGCCAGTACGAGTCCGCCGGGAACCGGCTCAAGGCCACGGTATTGATGTCGGCGCCGCAGAGCGCAATGTTTTACGCAGCAAAGGCCCGGCTGGGGATGAGGCGCTGGCGGATGCGGTCGCGGACGGCGCGGCTGACGAGCGGGAGGGGATGGATGAGGTGGTGCGGGTGGAGGAACTTGAGCACGTCGGGGAGCAGATCGAGCGGGAGCCGCGCGGCTGCGGCTGCGGCAGCAGCGATGCGCTTGTTTGAGAGGCGTGCTGAGGCTTCGAACGAGGGCGGGCTGAACCCATTGAGTGTGATTCTGTCCTTGCTGGCGAAGCCTAGGAAAGCAAAGCTAGAATCACCACCGCCTTCACCTAACTCTTTTCGTTGGATTCAGATTAGGCCTTTCGGCTTACCCGACTTAGTGTAAGTTGCAAGGCAGCGGCGAGGCCGCCGTCAACATAGGAAGCTGGCTTCCTAGGCTCAATTCTCAACACCTTGAGAGACCTGGATTTGACTAGATGTATTGACAGGAACCTAGAGGCACCACCGCAGACTTGCCCTCCATCCTTCCATCACCAAGTGGCTCCTACCCAGTCCAACCCAAACAGTATGCAGAATGGTGAGGTGCACTGGGAATTGAACCCAACACACTGCCATGATGGCCAAGAGGAGCCAACCCTCCTGTCACACACCAGGGGACTGCAACCCCCAGCTCTACACACAGTCAGGAAGTTTTGGGCAATCCACGTTCGGTGGTTCAATATACATTTTCTGTGGAGCAGTCACACAACATTTGTGGTTTGGTGGGCAGCAACAAAAAGACCAAAACGACAGGGAAACACCACACCTCACAGTGATCACAACTTCGTGACGACCATTTCGCCTGAGAGTCAACCACACCCACAGAAACTCAGATGGCATCCAGCTTCTCAGTCTCGCACTTTGTTGGGCAAGAGAACGAACTAGTGTCTTTCAGCAACTCTGCTGTCACCCAGCATAAGGGAGCGAATGGCACACTGATGGGTACACAGCCATTTAGTTCGTTACTTTGTGTCTTCAATTATGCTCTGCCACTGATGCACCTTGCTTTTATCGAAACACAGACAGTCAAGCTCCTATAAGGGAACCCTCAGTTCGACTGAGAACAGAGTGCCAGCATCTGCCGCTGCAAACCACTCGCAGCCACTAGTGTCTTCAGTTGATGAGAGCATTATCGCAGGCAATGGCCTGCTGACCAGTGATTTCACCACGCTTTGGATTGAAACAGAGCTGGCTCTGCAGCATCCGACAGTCAGCAAAATATCCAGCAGCACGCTTGTCTCGCCAGCACATGTACGAAGCTCTGCACAACCCACCAAAAGGCGCATTCCTGCATCAGGAGGCGGCGCCAGCTTGCAGAAAGCCGTCAAGCACGGAAATAAAGTCCATTTGCGAAGCTGTAATTCGTTCCTTGCAACACTGAAAGATGGACCCATTCCCGACTTTATCACGTCCAAACACTCACGCTTAAACGACGACAGTCAAGAATGTTGTTCCTCCTGCGGTTCCATGAGCATGACACCAGAGCGGAAGGAGTTATTCAACCGAAACTTTGTTATGATGATCTTCTCTTCTGGACTTCCATTTCGATTGGTCAAGAGTCCTAATCTTCGTGATGCAATTAAGTGCCTCCAACCAGATCTCAATATTCCCAGTTGGAAGGACGTCGCCGGTGATATTTTGGATAGTCTCTACAACTACTGCTGGTCAAAAGTTGTTGCTGCGCTATTAGGCTTGGAGAACCCTGTCGCAGTCGTAACAGACTCATACACTAATATCAACAACAAGCCTATCACTGACTATATGATTGTTATACCAATTGTAACGTTTTACTGGAAAAAGCAAGAATTCTCGTGGATAGGGCTGTGCTGTGTCTGCCTTGGCTGATGAATGGAAATCAATGATAAAGGATATTCCAGCTCAGGTCGGAAATCGTCACAGACAACACAATAGCGAGCAAGAATGCATGGCTTCAGGCAGCAATCCTGGGTTTTTTCGCTGCTGGTTGTGCTTCTCACGGTCTCAATTTACTTGCACACGACTTGTGTGATGGAAAAACTCGGCATAAGTCACTTGAGTTTGTTTCAAACTACACTACCCATGAGGTGATCAACTTTTTCCAGAACCAGCAGATCATTGGTGGCATTTTAAAAGCAGAGTTGGAGAAGAACGCAGAAAAGTGGCTTGTAAAGCCAGCTGCAACAAGGTGGTCGTCGCATTTAAATGCAGCAAAGTCCCTCCTGGCAGCACTGCTGTGCATTTGCACTCTCACAATTCAAGAGTCGTTCCTTCGAGACTGTTCGAACACGGCAAGACTGCGAACGGCGAGAGTGGATTGCTGCTATTGTGTACACACCTTGCTTTGAAGCTGATCTCCTCCAGGTTATTGCAATTCTTGATCCTATCAACGATCAACTCGTGTGTTTTCAAGGTAACAAGGTACCCTTATCAGAGGTCTATGCCGGTTTAAAATATATCCGAACTGCATTCAAGGACCTGTCAAGTGTATCTCCTGACGTGAAGGCTGCATTGTTGGACACGCTGGCAGCGCAAGAGACTTTCATTTGCTGCGATGAACATGGTTTTGCTACCTTCTCGACCCAAAATATTTGGTGATGATCTTGAAGACGAAGAACGCAGCTGGCTGATGGAGAAAATCACACAGCTGAACCCAAATGCGTCTGTCGCGATAAATGCACTTTTGGAAAGACTCTTATCGAGTTTGAGGCTGCATGCAGAAGCATCCATCAAAAGGAACTGATAATGTCCCTCAATCTTAAGAATCGGACTGTGTTGCCAACAGAGTTCTGGGCATCGTCATGAGGAGCACGTTTCATGTTTCTGCAGCCAATTGCACTTCGCCTTTTCTCAATGCCCCCATCAAGTGCATGGTCTGAACGGAACTTTCTTTGCTCAGGTGCATACACACTGACCTCCACAACTGTCTCACTGGTGATCAGCTCCACAAGCTGATATTTATAATTACAAATGTGCCAATATTGCAGGGTGCCGAAAGTGCGAGATTTGGGGAGGAAACTTTGAAGGACTTTGAGGAGCTCCTGAGAACTAGTTCCGATTCGGAGATTCTGGGTGAAGATGGCAGCTTGAGCTCATGGAGACACTGAAAGATGCCCCACCAAGCCGCCCAGCCGTCAACATGCAAACAAACATTGAAATTTGAACAAAAAAAAAAACAAAAAAAGTCAAACGAAACATTAGAAATTTGAGAAAAGAGGGGTTTCTGACTTTCGGGCATGCCCTCTTCTGGGGGGTGGTCAAAAATCAAGCAAACTGCCCTATTATTCCAATTTTGCCGTGGAGTGGGGTGGGGACAGAGAAATTTACTTGTTATGCATCCTTTGTCTTTTCTTTTTTTTCTCTGTTTGTTTTTCTTCAAGTCTTGTCAGGAACAGGGCAGGACAGGACAAGGCAGACAAGGAACTGAGAGGAGTGATGATTGTATTGGAAACAATAATTCACTTGAGGGATGGGACAGGTCCCCCATCCCCCTTTTATACCTTTTGAGAGTCTTCCTTGTCAAGACTCAAAGAAAGTTCCAGAAAGAGCAATTAGTAATACAATGATACCAATGATACCAATGACAACAAGGACTCGTCAGGAAAGCAAAGAAGGTTCCAGAAGGTTCCACAAGGTTCCATGAAGGAATGTTCTAGAAGGTTCCAGAGGTTTTCCAGAGCGTGATTCATAACAAGTCTGGTCAAAAAAAAAAGTCAGTGCCACCCACAGTTTAGCTCACTGCTCCAGAAAACACCAGCCGCCATGAAAACGACTTTCCACATTGAAATGGGCTTTTGGAGAGCAGCGCGCCACATTGATCAATGGCGCGTCCTGAAAAACAGCCAATACGCCCAACTTCCATAATTCCCCATCAAATACGAAAATGGGACATGTTGCATTTTTCTAGGGCAGCAGGCCCCAATCTGTGGTGCAGCCTCGCAATCATTGCAGAAACAGAAAAAAAAGGGTGAGAACAGAAAACAATGTGGACGATGCCTGTGTGGGGCAAGAAAACAGAAAGTAGGGCAAGAAACGAAGGAACGGGACGAAAAAAAAAGAAGAAAATGAAACAGGAAAGTGAAGCCATGCACCTAACCCTTCCGCAATAGATGAGCCACCCCCCTGTCTCCAATCGCAAACCGGGCGCCTGCAGCAAAGGCGGTGTAACCCGGGCGCATCTATGGGAGCATCCTTGGCGGGTCCCGGATCGCTGTGCCGCAAAGAAAGCGATTTTTGCTGTTCCCTTTCGAAACCGCACGTAAAAATCTTGCTTGCTTTTTTTTTTTTTTTTTTTTTTTTTTTAGCCAGTTCTTGTTTTTTCTCCCAGCGTCGTGACAATCCTGCATACGGTGTGATTGCACGAACGGGACTCAAAATCCCACCCCTCCACCAAATGCAGCACATCATCGACAAGGCGGTTTCCAGCTGCAAGGTTTGTTGCAAACTCGCTGTCCCCACCTTGTTTTCCCCCAGCTGCAGCAAACGGATGTGCCTGTTTGTGCTCGCCACGTTGAAGACGTTGTTATCTCGATGAGACGAATTGGGAATGATGATGGAATAGCGATCGGTTGAAAATGAGGAATTGAAGCGCAACTTCGGGTCCTGCGAAGTCTTCAAGACTCCCCTCATGCACTTGCCATACGCTCACGCCACCACTCCTCCACTGCAGTCAGAAAGGCGCGGTCGATGCCGAGCTGGCACGCTTTCCGAACGTCCGGTTGGCGCGCCATCCACAGCGCAAACAGCCCCGACGCCTCCCACCATTTTAGGACCTGGCCGTCGTCAGCGGCCGCTAGCGGCACCGCGAGCCAGTCGATCTCGAGTCCGCTGTCCCGCCACCACTGCAAGCAGGCCACGTTGCGGCGGCTGACGGCTGCGCGCACGGACTCGGTCGGGGTGGCGAGCGGGACCTCGCCGCCGCCGCCCTTCTTGTTCCACCTGAGCAGGTCGGTGCGGCGGTAGCAGGGCATCCAAGCGACCGACCGCTCGTCGTATTTGAATTCCAGACCGCTGTCCTTCCACCACCACTGCAACACGTCGACGTGACCGTAGTGCGACGCCCTCCTTGTCGCAGAGTTGTCGTACTTCACCGTCAACCCGCAGTCCCTCCACCACCGCAGGACGTCCACCCTTCCGTTCGCGCTCGCCGAGTTCACGGCATCCTCGTCGTACTTCAGCTCGAGCCCGCAGTCTCTCCACCACCACAGCAGGTCGACCCGGCCGCGCCGGGACGCGACGTTTATCGCGCGGACGCTGTACTTGAGCGGGAGGCCGCTGTCCTTCCACCACTGGAGCATCTCGACGCTTCCGGCGTTGTCGAGCGCCTTCTCCGAGTATTTCAGCTCGAAGCCCGAGTCCTTCCACCACTGGAGGAGGTCGGGGGACTGGGCGTGTTTGTCGATCGCGTCATTAGTGTACAGCGCGCTGCTCGGGGAGGCGCCGTTGCTTCGCCGCAGGTCGTCGAGAGTGGAGCGTGGGAGGTGGCGCAGGAGAAAGTCGAGGGCGGCGGGGGAGCGGACGCGGTCGAGCGACCGCCGGTGGAGGCTGAGCAGGTCGGCCGCCTGCCGGGTGTGCAGCCGCAGGAGGGTGGCGATCATAAAGGCGTCGCGCGGCGACTGGGCGTACGCGCAGATGGTGCTCGCAACGGGGAGGGGAAGCGGCATCGTCGCGATCAGTAAGCTCATGGGACCAAGTCGGCAAAAACAATGTCTTTTGGGTTCGATTTGTAAAGCCAACGTCCGACGAACGACAAACGGACGTAAGTCTCGACGGCGAAGCGACGGTGTCAAACGATTTGACACCCTTCGCGGAAATCCAGTATGCGTGCGCGTGCCGTGGTTTTAGAGGCCGGCAAGCACAGGCATATTTATTGCTTTTTTTTACGAAAGAGGAGTTGGGCTTGTGCTTTTCCGCAGGTCTTTTTTGGAGGGAAACGGGAGACTGAAAGAGAAAGAAAAAAAGGAAAAGTCAAAGGTAGACTGGGGCCCCGCACTTGACGGTGCCGAGCACTTTATAATGGGGAGGTAGAAGAACACAAAGGGAGCTCTGACTTGATAGAAGAGAGAACTTGATAGAAGAGAGAAAGAGAAAGAGAGAAAGAGAAAGAGAGAAAGAGAAAGAGAGCGAGAGAGAGCGGGAAAGAGAGAGAGAGAGAGAGAGGAACGATGCCGTCTCATACATCATACGCTTGGAGAAAAAACAAAGAGAGAAGGAATTCGCCGTGAACTTTTTCAGACGGCGCCCGTCGCGATCGTCTCGGCGTCGTCCTCGTCGAACCAGTCCGCCGGGTCCTCGGACCCGACGATCCGCCGCACCGCCTCGCCGAGCTTGTCCAGCTCCACAGCGACTGTTTTGTTTCGGAGTCCGAAGGGGGGCGGCAGAGAGAGTGATGTACGGGGAAGTTTTAGGCGTGTGAGATGTTTTCCACAAAACAAAAAAGAAAGAGAACCACGCGACAACTTACGCAACCGCATCGCCAGCGAAAACGACAAGAACTGCATCCACTCCTCGCTCTCCATCACCTCGTCCATCCGCAACCGCGTGCCCTTGCCCACCACCGCAACCTGCCCTGCGTCCCCGCTCTCAGAGTCGCCGAGCACCGTCGTGTCCGGATCGAACGACGCT
Source organism: Zopfochytrium polystomum (assembly GCA_025765615.1). Lineage (NCBI taxonomy): Eukaryota > Fungi > Chytridiomycota > Chytridiomycetes > Chytridiales > Chytridiaceae > Zopfochytrium > Zopfochytrium polystomum. The sequence continues at coordinate 43,894 of JAIVFJ010000379.1, forward strand.
TCCTCCCGCTCCCGCCTCGCCGTCTCCAACAGGTCCCGCGCGACCTGGTGGTAGCTGCGAAACACTTGGTTCCGCAGCGGCACCAGCGCCGGAATCTCGCTCGGCAGCGGGTCCTTGTTTTGGATCGCCGAGGCAAAGACGAAAAGAGCAGGCTGGGGGAGGCGCAAGATGGGGAGGAGGTAAAGAGGAGGGCAAAAAAAAAAAGATCAGTCCAAGAACGCCGCTGTGAGAAGACTGGGGCGCTCACCGAGTCGCCGAAAACAGCTGCTTCCTCGCCGCAACCAGCTCCGCCGACGCGATCGCATACAACCCAAACTCCCTGCCAAACCCCTTGCCCCTCAAGCTCGTCGCCGCCGACGCCAGGTAATCCAAGATCCGCCCCATCCGCTCCACCAACTCGGCGTAGTCCGCCTTTGGGAACTTGGCTTCCAGCCGGATCTCCGCCGACGAAAACACCAGCAGCGGCGGCAGCGACTGCAGCAGCGCCTGCAACGTGAGCAGCGTGCGCCGTAGCTGCGTCAGATTCTTGGCCACGTTGGGCGGCGGCACGTTCGTGCCGTGTCGCGCGCCGGAAAAGGCAATGTCGAAGATCAGCGTGTTGTACCGGGAGAGCCCTTGGAGGCTGCGCGAGACGGCGGCGCGGAGGTTTTGCCGCGCGAGGTTCGGGTAGAGAATGCTAGAGCCGGTAGGGAGTAAGCAAGAATATTGAGTTTGTCCAGCTCCAGAACTGTCACTCACAGTTGCAAAACCATGGCAAACGTGAGAACGACGGGAAAGCACCGCCACCGATTTGTAAAGGCGAGTAGCCGGGGCATCGTAAAGAGGGTTTGCGCGATTAAGGTAGGGACCGATAATACCCTGTGAACCAATTGGACGGACGGGCGGTAGTGAAGTAGTCCGAAATCGACGAAAAAGTTGGTAAACACACTCACCCCCGAGAACGAAAGGAGGGCCAAAAGGCCCAGCGGCGCCATGCGAGTGTTTGTGTAGACGTGCTCCATCGGAAGCGCAAACACGAACGCCATGATGCCGAGTCCCGAGGCGCGGCAGCCACACGTTCCCGCCGTTGCAATCCCCACCCGCCGCACGCGCCAAGGGCGTTTGGCCCCGTGCCCCACGCGACGATCGACACGTAAGCCCACAGCTGACCGAGGAAGGAGCCGATAAGGTTGACGAAGAGGGCGATGTTGGTCTTGACCGACCCAGGGTGTGACGGCTACAAGCAAGGTGATCACGTTGCTTGAGAGGTACCATGTGCTGTACACCGTGCTATTAGGGGGGGGGGGGGGGGGAGCGAAAATGGGGTTAGATGGGGTATCTCTGGTTCGTGCCATTCCAGAAAAGGTGTGACACATACCGCTCGTTAAAAGAAATAAGCAGGTACGTCTCCACGGCGATCGCACACTTGAGCGCGAAAATGGATTGCTTCGACAGGAAAAATTTAGAGAGCTGTCGGAGCACGCTTCGGAAGGTAGCGCCAGCAGAAGCTTCGGCGGCGGCTTGTGCTGCCCGCTTCGACGCAGCGGCCTTTTTCGAGACCAGTGGATGCAAGAATGAGGGCAAAAAGTGGGGGAGGTGAAGGCGAACGCGGTGGGCTCGAGAAGTGTCTGTGGCGAGAGCATGCAGTTGCCCAAGCTCCAACGACAGCTACACAGTCGGGAACAACGATCATTGTGAGAAAAAATTCTTGTACGTTAGCAAGAACACATTCGATTACTTGCCTCGCGCAGCGCACAACCGAAAAAGTTGACCTGCGTTACAGCCTCGTAGGCTACACTATGGCGATCGAGCAAGTCCTTGTCGTCCTCTGGCTTCAAAGGATGCGACACATTTTCGACGACGCCCCTTTGCATCAGTTCTCGCTGGCGCTGAACGATAGCAAGGAGATCCTCTTGGATCCTTTCGGTCGTCGCAGCGCCAGCGGTCGCTGCCGATTCCAGATCCTGCTCCATGCCAACAGCCCCGGCCAGGCGCCGCCCGACAATCTCAATCTTGCACGTCGAAATCATCCGACAGCAGCTCTCCTCGATCCGCAGCAGCGACGACTCGACGACTTTTGAAAACGACTCCTTGAACCGCACCGCGCCCTCCGCCACCATCGGCACCGACATGCCGTCCTTGAACGCCGTCTCGAGTGCAAACAGCTGCGCCGCCATCGCCGACACGTGCTCCACCATCTCCTCGCGGTCCTCCTGCGAGAACCGCGAGTACGTCACCTCCGCCCGCGTCTCCGCCAGGCACTTTGATAGCGCGGACAGGTTTGCCCGCAGTGTCGCGACGGCCGTCGCGCGGTTCAACATGCTGTCGGCGTCGTTGAAGTGCGCCGGGCCGAGCGCAAACGGCCGGATGCTGAGGACGAGGAGGTCCGAGAGAGAGTTTAGCGTTTCGCCCAGCTTTCTCCGGAACGCGGGCTCGGCGAATTCCGGGAATATCAAGATGTTGACGGCGAGGGAGATGCCAGTTCCCAGAAGGAACGAGTAGATCACGTTGAGCAGGTAGTTGCTGTCAAATACCTGTCCGTTTGCTGATGAGAATCGGTGAGATTAGCCCGGGCGACTGCGAAAAGGTGGGGGTGGACATGCAACTCACTCGTGTTGGCTCCACTCAAACCCGCGGCCGAGGCACATGCGAGGAAGGAGAAAAACGGGCCAATGACGCCGATAGCAAAGTTCCTTTCTGTCAAGCTCCGAAGATAGGAAAAGATGTACACGCTGAGGAAAAAAAGGACAGCCATGCCCGCGTACGACGTGCCGGCAATGAGATTGATCAGAGTCCATGCGAGTGCTCCGACGCAGATCGCTACGACGCCTAGGAACGTGAGGTCAAGAAAATTGCCGACAGTCTTAGCGCTGGAAAGTGTTTGGGTTAAGGCTGTGTGGCTTTCGGGGTGCTGTCCGCACCGACGCGAGGAGCATGGAAAACACTTACGGTGAAATGACAATAACTGCCAGCGCAATGTTCGACAGTGTCCGCGATTGGAAAAGGGTGCCGGTTTTATCCCAAAAGATCCAGGCGAAAGCGAGAACGTACTGGTTGATGTTGAGGAGTTTAGAAATTGCTGCAGCTGCTAAAAAAAAAAAAAAAAAAAAAAAAAAAAAAGCACTTTGTGCTCACCGCAATGGAGGCTGGAAGAGGATATGATGGATGCGGTGGGTGCAAAAAAGGACAGTCAGGTCCTCCATGCAAAAGCTGGAAGAAACGGGAGAAGAAAACCCCGCCAGAGTGCACATACCTTTGACGACGTTGATGAAGGCCCTTGAGGCAAAGTAGTTTGGTTTTTTCGCAAGCGGTCGCTTGGCTGGAGCAGGAGCTGCGGGCGAGCCTTCCTTCGGGCTTGGTGCGCCGGCCGATTCCCCAGACGTCACTGCCTCGGCCGTGATTGCGGGATCGCGAACGGAGACGGGAGGGAGGGCGGCGACCGTGTCGACGGGAGGCGGTTGCACATCGTGGGGCTTAGCCGACGGCGGTGGGGATTGTGGGGACTGTGGGGATGGGGGTGGCGACGGCGGCATTACGCTCGCAGATTATGTGCGATCTGAGACCGCCCGCAAAGAAAGGGAAACAGTGGGAGATGGAAGCTCGATCTGCTGCTGCTCGTACTTTTGTGCGTAGGTACGTACGTGCGTGTGTGTGTGTGTGTGTGTGCCTGCCTGCGCTCGAGAAGAGCTGGGTGTTGTTTGGGAAAGTGGAGATTGGTGTGCACGTCAAGCTGCGCTGCGGGTGGTGGTTGAATGTAGAATGCCGCCGAGGCGCCTATTTTTGGTGATATTCCCTTAGTCTGTCTGTCTGTCGGTCTGTCTGCCTGTCGGTCTTTCTGTCTCTCTGTCTGTCTGTCTGTCTGTCTGTCTGCTTGTCTGTCTGTCCTCTCTGTCTGAGTGTCGGTCTTCCCGCTCGGCAAATTTTCGTTCGTTCTCCCTATTCTTAAGTAACTTATTCGATTACTTTTCTACTTTGTTGGAAGCGGATTTGACACGGAAAAAGTGTTCAATCCAGCAGGAATTAACCTCCAGCTTGGCGAAGTCAATGTAGGTGTTCGTGTTTGGTTCCATCTTGCAGACGACGCCTCTTTCCGGTAGTGAAAGCGGCTTCGCGCGGGTCCCTTGTGTCGATCGGTTTCATGCGGAGCGGAGCTCGGTTGTTTCGGCCAGAAGCAGGATGGGCGCCCCGCCTCTCAATATCTTTTGCATCGAAAGCGAACCAGTAGTTAATTGCGGTTTGTGCCCAATTAGGTATCGCACCGACAAGTTCGACACGCCACGCGTCGGCTCACATTTCCTCACCACCCCAGAGCATGTCGCCAATCCAACGCGCTCGCCTGCAAGGCCGACCTTTGGGAAGTTTTGACAATGTGTCTGTCTCGCTAGGGCTTCCCGCGGCAGTTCGTGGCCGAGGGGGGGGGCGTCCTCCAAGGCGGCGGTCGCGGGTCCCGCGGGAAAGAGTACGACGCGCGGGGGTTTCGGCGAAGGATTTGCGGTGGCGGAGGCGGCGGAATACAGCAGGAAGAAGTCGCAAAAGCCAGTGGGAAGGATTGAATTGTTTGGAATTCGCAAACAACCATGTGGGCAATCCTATCGTTCTGGCCAGGGAAACACACCATCGTGATGACGGAAGGCGACAGCAACAACCATAAGAAGTGCGAGTGTGAGAGATTGAGAAAGAGAGAGAGTGAGAGAGAGAGAGAGAGAGTGAGAGAGAGAGAGTGTGTGTGTGTGTGTGTGTGTGTGTGTGAGTGTGGGAGTTGTGTAATTATAAATACGTGCGTGCGTGCCCCGAAGTCCTCCTTCCGCAGCCAAGGCGGATATTATTGTTTGTTACGCCCGCCCGCTGCCTATAAGAAGAAGCCTTCGTGGGGCGTGCCAATTTGGGTGCTGGAACTCCGAGTACGGTCACGTGAACACAGTGTTGTTGAATATATCTTATTTTCATCTCAGATGGAATTCTGATTTTTTTTTTATGGTGCTATTTTTCGTTTTGACAAAAGCAAAGCAAAATAAATAAAGAGGGAGGAAGAGAGAGAGAGAGACTAGACAAGACAACAGCTTCACACTCCAAAATGGCGACGGATCCAGCGGCGCCGCCGCCGGAACATGAAGAGGTCCTTGCAACAACGCAGCCGTCCCCGCCTCCACCATCGTCTGCCGGCGCGTCCTCCTCCTCCTCCTCCTCCTCCTCCTCCTCATCCTCCTCCTCATCATCATCATCATCATCATCATCATCATCATCATCCTCCTCCTCGCATTCGATCCTGCCTGCGTCCCAAATCGTCCGCCAGCACCTTCTTCACCCGCAAACTCAAGTCCTGCCGACGATGCTTCTGCCGTCGTCCTTGTTTGAGGCGTTGCCGTCGCCTGCTTCTGCACCACCGACTGCATCATCAACCCCCTTGTTCACTCCCTCGGTTGTCTCGTTTTCCTTGGGCCCTTCGGATTCCATGATGGCAACTGCAGCCACCCACGCTGCGCCGCCCACTCCGTCAATAATATCACCGGCTTCGGCGATCCGCCCACGTACCTCGCGGTCCTCCCTGAACCCTCGTGGTCGGACCCAGTCGGAACCAGCCACCCAATCAAGCAATCCTCCTTTTCCAGCTGCGTTGGCCTCATCTGCGTCCACATCGTCGTCGTCGTTAGCATCATCATCATCACCATCATCTTCTTCATCTTCATCTTTATCAGCACCGTTGGCTTCTTCCTCTTCCTCTGCGTCTCCAGCTGGCACTGGTGGATCATCCAGCCGTCCCAATCTTCTTCGCATCGTTGTACCCCACTTCGAACGACCCGTCGTTGCTTCCACCCCATCGTCGCCCTCCGCTCCTCCACTGCCGTCAAAGATTCCTCTCTCTCCCTCCTTACCGTCGGGAGGGGACTCTCTTCGTATTCCGCGGCGCGTTACATCTTACGGCAGCATCCTCACTCCATCAACAAACCCTGGTTTGTTCTCTGGCTCAGCGCCACCGTCGGTGATATCCAGGGGCCACCACTCGTCTGCACTTCTCACGCCCATCCTTCCCATGACCGACGAAACGACCCCGCTCATGTCGAGTGCGGGCACTAGATCGGGCACCCCTGGACTTGGCGGCGTTGAAATGATGTCGACGGACCCAGACTCAGGCGATGATGAGTACTCTCATTGGTAAGCGACAGATACCTTTAGCCTTGTCTTTTGCCGCACCCTCTGTTTGACTTGTCCAAAAATCAAATCAAAGGTGGCTTGTGCCGTTGGCAGTCCTGGCAACGCTCTTTTTCGTCAGCCTCGCTGTCTTGTGGCCCGGCGATGTGGACGACGGACAGCGCACTTTTCTTCTCGCCGGGTCCGAGCGGCGACTGGTTCCTTTGCGTGCGCCCATCTTGTCGCACGTCGACGTGCACGCGTCGTGGCTGCTTCCCTCGTATCACCGCGGCGAACCGGCAACGGCGCTCCACGACAAGACCAACCACTCGAAGAACGCGGACATCGCCCACGCATACATGCTCCTCGACTATCTTCCACGCCTTGTCCCCACTGTTTCTACAAAACGAACCGTCAAGATGAAGCTCGACTACCCTTCGGGCTACTCTGGTCCCGACGACCTTCCGGATGTCCCCGAGTGGGGCGATCCCGACGTGGGTGCGACGCACACGGCGTCCCCAACATCAGTATTCCGTTATCAAGTTTTGAAAGGGGCATGGGTCAACATTGAATGGGACTTTGAACGAGGAGAACCAGACGTTGTGATTCTGCGGAGTGCCGCTGCTTTCCGTATCTGGAAAGCGGGTCTCGTTCCGCCTGCAAATCTTTTGATTACGAGATTCACATCTGCGGAAGGGCAGTACAACCTCACTGGTGTCCCTTCAGACGTGTATTTCATTATTTTCCATGGTAAATTGCGTCGTTTTCTGAATTTGTTTTGCCCTTTCTTCGTGTCTGAAACTTTTCTCCTTTAGCTCCACATTCAATTTGGAAGGCTCCCACGTGTGCAGGATCTGTCAATATGGATATTCACTTGGTCGGCTACGAGCTTCCCGATAGTGTACTGCCGGTGTGGACGCCAAACTCTCTCGTCACCGTTCCCGTTCCACCAACGTCTTCCGACAGCGATCCCACCACTGAGCTGCCACCGCACTCTCACTGCCCGATGTATCTAAACCACAGCGTGTCTGTTCTCAAAGACAAAACCAGCAAAGGAGGTCAAGCCGGGGTTACCTGTCGGTTTGTCTTCCCTGATAGAAATCAGCAGCCGCGCGTCGAAGTGGCGTATTTGCTGATTTCGTCGCCAGCTGTGCTTCCTGGCATGGAAGGAGGAAGCGGGCGGCCGGTCGCAGTTGTGGAAGGCCCTCAGGGTTCAACGTGGTCGCTTATCCGATTGCAGGCTCGGCCTCAAACCTCTACAGACGGCGACGTCAGCACGTTAGGTGAAGCGGACACGCTCGACGGCGATGGCGTTTGGGATCCGAGCGCTGTCTCGTTCGTTGTGGACGTTGTCGTCCGGGAAGAGGCTGTCGGCATCGCACCCTGGCTTGCCTGGTGCCGGCGGCGATCGAGATGACGAAGGGGGTAACGATCCTGTGCCGCCCCCTAATCCTGGCGACGGTGATGGTGGCGACGACGGCGGAGCCGAGGAGGGCTGGTGGCCACTTTGGACACTGCCTCGCGCTGATCGGTCTTGGCGTCGGCGTCGTTACCGCTGTCATTGTGGTTGCCTGCGCGTGCGGCCTCGCGATGCTTCTGCACTCGCTACTGTTCCCCGATAGCGGGGACGGTCGCGTGATTATGGCGCGTTGGAGGAAGGCGGCGAGGTCGATCCTCTCCCGCTGTACGTGAGCGACGGCGAGGAAGACGAAGCGGCGTACGCCAGCAGCGTCCACGACACCACCACCTGCGGCATGCTCAGCGACTCTGACGAAGAGGACAACAACAACTTCACGTCCATCCGGGGTCCCCTTAGCGGCCGCATCCGCGGCCACGAGTTTCCACTACCACATCGGAAACGTCCATCACGACCACGACCACGACTCCGACGACCCGGAGCACGAGAGCGTCCACTTCCACTGCGACGTTATCGCCATACCCGTGTCCCCGCCGCCCGGCACGCCCGCCCACCGTCGAGAACGGCGAAGCCACCCCCCGTCGTCATCGAGCACCGCCACCACCACCACCACCACCACGGCAACGACCCCGAAGAATGCCGCGACGAAAACTGCGCCGTTGAAGACGTCGCCGCGTGCGAGATCCTCCCCTCGCTGCCCGAATCCATCCCTGGCGAGGCAGAGATCGTCGTGCTGCCGCTGGCCCCGTCGGTCGTTGCCGGCGCCGCCGCCGCCGCAGCCCAGGGCCGGGAGTGCTCACCACCACCACCACCACCGTCACGGCCCGAACGAAACCGCGTGCGAAGAGTGCGGCGTCGAGTTTGTCAGCCCGCCGCCTTACAGCGAGGAAGACCCCAACACCACCTCCAGCAGCAGCAGCAGCAGCAGCACCGCGTCGCCCCACTCCGCCACCACCAGCCCGCCCCCGCCGCCTCCCCCGTTGTCGTCGTCGTCTCGCCGCAGAGCCCCACGTCGGCCGTCGCATCACCACACAGCAGCGTCTCGGGCTTTGCGTCCGCGTCGTCAGCCTCTGGCGCGTCGCTGAGGACGCTGGTCAACTCGGACCGGCAGCAGTGACAGAGTTTGCGACTGGTGGTTCAATACGGGTGGGGGCAAGGGGTTTTTGTGCCGCATTGGCTTTTTTTTTTGTTTTTTTGTTCCGTTTCGTGTACTTGTGAACCCCAAACCCCGGTGGTAGAAGAGATCGTAGGCAAACCAAACGCGGAAACGAAATATGGAGAGCGTCATATTATATACCTTGTCTCTTTTTTTTTTTTCCTTTTTTTTTTTTTTTTTTTCTCAACCTCGTCGCGGAGCAAAGTTTGGCTCGCTCGATACTCTACCTCATTCCCGGGAAAAGGGAGCGGAGGGGCCGGGGGTTTGATCCGTTGGATAGTGTTTGAGGGCGCTTGCCTCAGGGTCGGAAACCGTTTGGGCACCCCCGTTTTCTCGTCGGCACTTGTACCATTGCTGAACACTACATCCAAATGAAAGTATCACCCCCAATCTTGTTTTAACCACAATGAAGTAACCCTAACCCGGCAGTGTAAAAGCTACAAAGCCGGACCGGGAGACGAGAAACGGTTGGTCTGGCTTCGCTGCACTCTGTACCACAAAGAAAAAAAAAAACAAAAAAAAAACATCGCTTGTGGTTAATGGGTGTAACATATATATACTTAAGGTTAAGCGCTTTCCAGACACAATCAATGTGCCAAACAAATAGGGGGGAGGTGGGAGGGGGGAAAAAAGAATATAAAAGAAACAATGCAGGAAGCATAGAAAGCATCATCCTCTACCGCGCGTGTTGCCTGCCCCTCCCGCGGCTCCCGTTCGCCTGCCGGTTCATGCTCAGCCCCCGCCGCCCTCCGCCGCCGCCGCC
>JAIVFJ010000380.1:0-52980 GCA_025765615.1 Zopfochytrium polystomum
GTTGGATTGATAATATTCTGTAGCAGAGCCTGATGTGGCGCAGTGTGGCGGTGCCGCCCAGCTTGCTTTGACCGCGTGTGCGTGACGTGTGTGTGAGTGAGTGTGTGTGGTGTGTGTCTTTGCCAAACGCACTAAACGACAAACAAAGAATAAAATAACTTTTGTTTCCTTTTTTCGAAGTGACGATGGGGAGCAGCGGGACACTGGGGCAGAGACAGACCTAGAGACAGACGATCGGTGACACGAAAATGCGGGAAGGCCTCTCTGTCTGGCGCGGTGTCCACTTGCTTTCTTTATATTCGACAACAACAGTCATGTGCCTGCGTGGCTTTCGGAGGGTGGTGGCTTTCGAGTCATCCCGCCAGCCACGACCGCGTGTGTGGTGGTGAAAGGGCGGGAGACAGACGTGAGACTGAGACAGAGAGCGAGAGAGAGAGAGAGAGAGAAAGAGAGAGAGAGAGAAAGAGAGAGAGAGACAGACAGAGAGAGAGAGAAAGAGAGAGAGTGAGCGAGAGAGTGAGAGAGAGAGAGAGAGGGAGGCAGAGAAGACGCAACAACAACCGTATAAAAAAACCCCCAAAACGAACCAACCCACACACACAAACACAAACACACAAACACCTCCCTCCGCCATTTTAACCTACAGTAAAGCACCAAGGAGAGACAGACAGACAGACAGACAGACAGACAGATACACAGAGCTAAGCAGGAGAGAGATGCGCAACAACTTCTCGCCCTCTTCCGCCGCTGTCACCCTCGGCCTTGCTGCCGTCGCCGCGGTGCTTGCCGCCCGCGTCGCCAGCGCGTGCGGCAGCTACGGTCCCACCTCGTGCACCGCGTTCGGCGTCTCCACCCTCTGCAGAACCGCAAACCCAGGTACGTACGTGTGTGGGGTCACCTGGAGGGGCTGTGTTTGGCTGCTGACGTTTGCCTGCGTGAACTTGCACAGCGCCCGAATGCGTGTGCGACTGCTGCCCCCCGTCCAACACCTGCGACCAGTTCCTCACGTCCGGCTGCCGCAAAGACATCTGGTACTACGACCTCGTCTTCAAGGACTCGTCCACCGGCGCCGTCACGGTCCAACCAAACTCCACCCTCTCCCTCACCGTCGGCCAGTCCGTCGACTACACTCTGTACGCCGTCAGCTCATCGTCCCCCTTTGACGTCGCGGACCCCGCCCACTCCATCGCACCCTGCGTAGCCGCGCAGCTCGCCAACCACGGCCTCACCTTTGCCGTCACCGGAAACAGATTCACCCTCAAGGGCGTCGCAAAGACCGCGTCCACCGACAATGCTTTGATCGTGCTTAACGAGGGCGGCGCCGTCGGCATCCACGGCCTCCCGTTCTCCTTGGCCGTCACGAGCGGCGGCGGAGGTGGAAGCGGAGCCGGGTGCAGCTTGAAGGACTCAGCCGCCCCGTACGCGATCCCCACCGACGCGTCGGGCAACCCCATCCTTGTCAGCTTTGCCGACGCGCAAAAGTACTGCTCTTCGACCCAGGGATACTTCCAGCTCGCTCCGGAGACCGACGGAAACAGGGACCTCCTGTCCCGCTTGGTGTCGACCTGCGCTCCGTCGCTCTCAAGGGCTTGGTAGGGACAGTGCATTTTTTTTCTCTTTCTCTATCGTTCTTCTCTTCTCGCGTCTGGGCTTGGAACTTACCTAGAAATTCTCTCTTGCAAAAAACACAGGATCTCGTCGTTTAACGGCGACACATACAGCGGCTACCCTCTCTTCACAATGAAGAGGACCGATGGCACGGCAGGATACGGCGTGTACGTCGACGTGACGTTTACTGAGAAAATGCCCATGATCTGTACGACTAGTCAGAAGCCCTGAAAAGGTGGTGCCGCGCTTCCCCCCGAATTTACAATTCCGGCCGAGTGCCGGGAGCCCCCTAAAATAAAACCTTTTCCCATCCCAGACGCACCTACCTTGTGCTGTTATTATTTCTGTGCTCGACTTCAAAAGGGGGTCCTCACCTGAAAAACCCAGAACTCTTTTCCTTTCCCGTTTGGTGTCCAATTCTTTTCCCCCAAGCATCTTTATCTCCCATGGTCTATCACACCGAAACATCAAACAATCATCACACTCCAATATACATGCTCCTTTTTCCCCGTTTTCCTGACGAGTCTTCTGCTTGATAGGCGTAGTGTGCAAAGAAGTCCACGATTCGAACGAAGGAGTGATGGTTGGGAGGAAGGCCGTACACAACTCGCGGGAGGATTGTTTTTTTTTTTTTTTTTTTTTTTTTTTTTTTGTTTTTTGAGAGAGAGACACTTTCTCAATCAAGAAGGGCGATTATTGTCAGGAGTGGCGCTGTTTCCCAAAATCTCTTCCACTGTGGTCATCTGCATCTGGGTGAGCTGCCCTCCTTGCTTGTTCACGGGCTGCTTCTCTCCAGAGAGTAGAACTGCGCATGCACAAAGCCGCACCGTTTCTTACGTTGTCACTGCTTCGCGGTGAAATAATGTTTGACTGCGCTAATCGCCCTCATCGCCACGATCGCGGTCCAGCCCAACCCCGTCTGCTTTTGTGATCTAGCACCTTTCGCCCAATCTCGATCCATCATCCCTTCCTGTCCGCCCCGCGACCAGCAAACCATGTGAATGAATCATGTTCGGATTCTTTCGACAACGAGTCTCAAGCGCTTTTGCGACGGCCGACGCCGCCGCAGCCGCCAAAAGCGCCATGGGCCAAGTTGCCATCAAGGGTATCGCTAGGCTGTCTGTTTTGCATGCCTGGACCATTCACCGAAATGTAAAAAAAAATGCAACTCTCAGACCCCACTCCCGACGCCGCCGCCGCCGCCGCCGCCGGCCCCGCCCCCTGCCGCAAGCACCGCACCGCCCACCACGACCTCTTCATCTCCTACCGCGTCGACTCCGACGCCGACCTTGCCGCGCGCCTCCACGCCGCCCTTGAGGCTGCCGCCCAGCGCCTCGTCGCCCCCGCCGGAGCGACCGTCTTCCTCGACAGGCTCTCCATCCGGGATGCCGCGGACTGGGAGACCGAGTTTGTCGGCGGCCTCCAGCGTGCCGCCGCCGTCGTTTTGCTGCTGAGCAAACGCTCGTGGGACGTGATGGTCGCGAGGGCCGTGGATGGGGTTCGTTTTTGGTTTCTCGCGCGCATCTTTGCGTGTCGACAGAGTCTCACCGCCTTCGCCTTTTTTTTTTTTTACAACCAGAAATCGGATAATGTTTTGAAAGAAATTCAGCAAGCGCTTCTGCTCAAGAAGCTGATTATTCCTCTTTGTGTCAAAGCGGAGGTGCGTCTTGAGCAATGACTTTTCACACGAGGACATTGTTCTCACACACACCCCAGGATGAAGAGGAGTTTTTCTACATTTACCGACAAGACCTTACTGGCCTGGTCGGTCCCAACTGTGACGAGCTGAAAAAAGCTGTTCAAGCCCTCAGCAAGATACAGATGCTCCCAATCGACGCTCAGAACTCGCACCTCACTCTTCACCGCATCCTCACCGCTTTGCACCCAGCTGAGATTTCGGATGACTCCCTCGCTGCCGTCCCGCAGCCTTCACTGACATGCCGCGCAGATTCGGCAATGATGAAGGAGATCATGGGCAGCCTCGCGGCGGCAGGTCACTGCATCCTTAGCGGGATCAGCGGCATTGGCAAGTCGGTTGCTGCTCAGCTATACGTTCAATTTGCCACCGCCCGGAGGCAGCTCACTGCAACATCGATTGCAGACGACTTTTCTACAGCACGAACCAGTACAACCAAGTCCTGTGGGTAGACTGCTCCACCGTGGAGACAGCGTTGTCCAGCCTCCGCGCCGTGTTCAAGACCAAGGACGAAGACCAGACTCTGTCCACATTCAGATCGCAGATGACCCGCAGCGGGAGGTTCCTTTTGGTGCTCGACAGCGCGGACGACGCCCACGTTGTCAACTTTTTGTTTGCCGCTACAGAACGCGCAAGTTTCCTTGGCGGCGACATTCTGGTGACCACCCGCCTAGAAAGAATCCCCCCCGGCGCCTTTCTCTCCGCTCTGACAAAGACCGCCCCCACGCGGTCCCAGCAGGTAGTCAAGGCCGGCTTCTGGACGCCGGACACCGTCAGAGACCACCTTCTGGCGCGCTGTCCGCCGCTAGCAGCCTTGCAGCAGGACTCCCCAACGCTCAACGCCTTCCTTGAGAAAATCGGCGGCTTCCCCATCGTCGTCGAGCAGCTTGTCGCCTTCTACGACTCTATGCTTCCCGCCGTCGAGGACCTCGAATCCTGCCTCGGCGAGATCTTGGACCAGACTGCTGACGGCGCACGCCAGTCGTCGCTGGTGGAGCTCGTCCGCTTGAGCTTGAAAGGCTTGGAGGCGACGCTGGAGGGCAGGGTCGCCGTCTTGCTGTACGGCTGCGTGGGCTGCCTGGACGGGTCGAATGTGCAGTCCGCTCTGATGAAAGCTTGCGTCAAGCGCATTTGTGCAAAGCTTGATGTGAAGGCTGAGGATGTGAATGGTGAGTAATACGTTGATCTTCATCAGCAATGTTGGTTGGCTGGTGGGGGGAAACCTGAAAAGGAACGGAACTCTAATTGTGCTTTCCCGCCTGAAAAAATCGCAGCTTTGATGGTTTTCAAACTGCTCATCGCGGGAGGAATCCTGCGCCAAGTCTCGGCAGACGGCGCGTATTTTGTCCACCGCCTTCACCAAACGATTATCACCGACAACGCCCCCAAAGTGACTTCTACGGATCTGTCTGCTGCCCACAGCATCGCATCTGCAGCCTACCTCGAATTGATGGAAGAAAGAGGCGGCTTTTCGCTGAACCAGGCTCGAATGGCATCTCACGTCCAGTTCCTCATCGCCAGTGCACCTGGAAACGTATCTGCAGAGATGCTTGAACTGTTGCTGTTGGATGCGCGCCTGGACGAGTTTTACTCAAAGATCAAGGAGGCTGGGGACAAGTACGCGGCCACTCGCAAAAAAGCCGAGGCGTTCTTCGGGACCAAGGAGTGCGCGGTGGTGGGGGCTGCCCTGAGGGGGTCTGGATCGATCCTGACCAGCCAGGGCCACTTTGATGCGGCTCTCCAGCTCTTTGGCGAAGCGCTGAACGCCTTCACGAAAGCGTTTGGGACGCCCGCGCACCCCGACATTGCTCTGACGCTCCGCAAGATGGGCGAGTCCGCGTGCAGCCGAGGCGACTACGACGACGCCGTGCGACACTTTGACTCTGCGCTCGAAATGTACACGAGCCTGCACGGCACGCGGCAGAACGTTGGCGTGGCCGCCAGCCTCAACGGGCTGGGCCACGTGGCGCACGCGCGCGACGACCACGCGGCCGTGACGCGGCGGTTTCAGGAGTCGCTCGACATTTACGAGCGCGCGCTCGGCACGCGGGTCCACCCGGCGGTGGCGGACGCGCTCAACAACCTCGGGGTGGCGGCCAAGCGCCAGGGGCACGTCGAGCTCGCGCTGCGGCACCTCGGCGAGGCGCTCGACATTCTGCAGCGGGTGTTTGGCACGCGGACCCACGCCGACGTGGCCACGGTCCTGAACAACTTGGGCGTGGCCGAAAGGGCCGCCGGCCGGCACCGCGAGGCGCTGGCGCACCTCCGCGAGTCGCTCGACATCAACGTGGCGGTGTACGGCACGGCGAGCCATCCGAACGTTGCGGGCGCGCTGTGGAGTGTGGCGCAGACTCTGAGGGAGATGGGCGACGCGGGCGGCGGGGCGACGGAGGCGGTGGCTGGTGGTGGTGGTGGTGGTTGTTGAAGGATGGGGGAGGGGGGGGGAAGGTATTTCTGTTTTCAAACAAAGGGAAACGAGGAGAACATTGAACCAACAACAAAAACGAACAGCACCGCGGAGGGGAGCTGGATTAAACTTTATTTTCGCAACTTTTGCATTCCTGATGCAATTATTGGTCCTGCAACAATGAATGACGTTCAAGTTGGCTTCATTTTTGATTTACAAAAATTTCGAGGAAAAGAAAGCACTGGTTGTTCAATAAAGCTTAGTTTGTGCAGCGACCTCCAGTCCCCCTTGTTGCGCGAAAAAAATGTCTCCCATGAGAGAGAGAGAGAGTTTGAGACAGACAGACAGACAGACAGGCAGACAGACAGACAGGCAGACAGAGGAAAGGGTGAGCATGAACGGGCCACAACCCAATCACCGTGGGAACAATCATCTCCATTTGTTGGCACCCATCCTGTTCCCACCACAAACAACCACAGGAAAAAGAAGGAAACATCTTCATTCAACCCTTTCCCCCTCCCTCCCTCCCTCCCCCCCCTCCCTCCCCCTCCCTTCCTCCCTCCGTCCCTTCCTCCGTCCCTCCCGTCATTCTTTCATTCATGTCAACGGCGGGGAAGGCGACCCTTCCTCCGTGGCAGCGAGGTCGTGCTGCGGCGCGCGGAGGCGGCGGCGGACGCGGCGGACGCGGCGGAAACGGAAACGGAAACGCACGAGGCGGCGGCGACGGCGGCAGCGGCGGCGGCGGCGCCAGTGCGAGCAGCGCCAGTGCCGGCGGTAGTGGCAGCAGCAGTAGTAGCAGTAGTGCTGGCCGTGGTGGTACCGGCGGTGGTGCTTGGAGGCGTGGACTGGCCCGAGCCGGCGGCGTGGGCGGAGGCAGCAACTACAACAGCAGCGGCCACGGCGGCCGCCCGCCGCCGTCGCTCTCCCACCACTACCAACACCACCACCACCACCACCCCCCGCCCGCATTCACCGTCGACTCGACGGCGGGGGCGGGGACGCCCAGCGCCGCGCACCTCGCCAACTTTGTCAAGGACCTCGCCCGCGTCCCCGACCGCAAGCTCCGCGAGTTCCTGGCCGTGCGCCGCGCGCTTTGGGTCGCGGCGTGGCGCAACGATGCGAGAGCGAGCCGGTCGGTCGAGGCGATGGGCGTGCTCGTCGACGCGCTCGCAAGGGTCCCGTTCTCGGCCGAAGAGCCGGTGGATGCGGTGCCGCTTTCTGGTGAGGAGGATTAGTTCGTGGTTGTAGTTTTCCGCAAATAAATGCCTTGTTTCGTCTCTTCCAAAAAAATACAGATATCTCGGAGAGCATTCAAGACTTCCTCGGGCACTGTCGTGCTCTTTCGGAGGAGCAAGCGGTCAAGAACGTCGAGGCCTCCATCCGCGCCGCCAAGGTATTGTAAGACGATGAAGGGTCGGTTGGAGGGGAGTTGATCAAACTAACTAACCTGGCAACTTTCCACAATGCAAAAAGCGCTTGCTGGGGCATTCGTGGAACCTCTCCAAAGCAGACGTCAAGGATCACCTCGAGTCGACGGTCGCCGGGGCCGCCACGGTCCTCAATCTCAAGAACAAGGAGCACCGACTCGCAAACGGTAGAATAACGGAATTTATCGTGGGTTGCTGTTTCGATTCCTCGACTTGCCTAATTCATCCGCCCACGCAGGAGGAGCTGGAAAAGCCGTGGACCATCAAGATTAGGGCCGCTTCAACGAATCAAGACACTGAACTCGTTCCTTTTACGAGTGAATCCCAAGAGGTAGCCCAGGCTGCTCCATCCGGCGTCCACTTGGCGTGGCGCTCGGCCACGGTCGACTGGCTCTCTATGACAGCAACTTTTCAAGCATCAAAACTCCCTGTAATGCAGGGGCCGAAATCAGCGTCTCGGGGAGTGTACACTTCGCCCGAGGACTACTTTGACACTGTGTTAAAGCTCTGGGTCGCAATCACCTTTGAGCACGGCAACAATGCGCTCACGCCGCACTGCCGCACCCGCGACAAGGACAAGGAGTGCGGCCACGTTCTGTGGCCCATCCCCGACGACCACGCGTCGACGCTGCAATGCCAGGTGCCGCACTGCACGCGGCGCGTCGTGCTCGCCTGCCCAAACCGATTCCACAACCGCGGCCTTTGCGCCCACTGCGCCAACAGGGCGCGCCAGCTGCTCTGCGGCCCGCCCTCCCCGCACGCTTCCACTCATATTTACGACGCCCGCGTAACCAGAGTCAGCTTCGACGGTCGCGTGTCTTGCAACGAGTTGAGGAGCAGGAGGCCCCCGATAACCGCGCCGAACTGGAAGACGACGAAGCGCCTGTGCGCGCCGAGTTTGGTCGGCGTCGTGCCGCTGTCGGCGGCCGGCGCCAGCCTGCGCCCTTCGGACGCTATCATGTGGGGAGAGATTGTGGCGCACGAGCCACAGGACTCGCGGCAGGAATTTAAATACCGCGAGCGAGGGCAGGTTGGCTGCTTTTGTCTTTTATTTTTTAACTTCCCTATCATCGAGTTGACCCTGTCGAATCCTCATTTCACTTTTCCAGGTGGCCTTTTCAGTGTTTGACCTTTCGGACGTCTCGCGGGTGACCAAGAAGACGCAGCTCGACCTTAAAATGCGCGACCGCGTCGCCATCATCGACTGCCAGACTTTTGTCCCCGAGTTCATTCCCGTCCTCATCGCTCTCGAGCACCAGCGGCTGTCCCCCGTCCCCTTCCAAAACGGCGCGCTGCTCAACCTCTCCCCTCGTGCCGACGCCACGCCGTGCGAGCCCGTCGAGCCGCCCCCGGGCGCGTTCCAGGACCTCGACTCGGACGCTGAATCGGACGTGGAGGACGAAATCGCGACCCCCCTGGCCGTCGCAAACAGCCACCTCGACCCCCGCATCGTGCGGGAGAACGTTTCCGCGCTCCTCGACGAATCCATGCTGGAGCCCGTCATTCAGCTTCGCCGCGACCCGTCGGTGCGCAAGAAGCTTCAGAGCAACTTGGAGTCGTTGATCCAGCACACCACTCTGGATCCCGGGCAAATGAGTAGCTTCTTGGACTCGCTCAAGCACCCTGTGCATTGCACGCTTGGGGTATTTGTTTTCCTTCTTTTTTTTTTAGCCCCGAATATGAACGTTTTCTTTCACTTACCGCACCCCACCTCTCCAGCCGCCTGGAACTGGAAAGTCATATGTTGGCGTCGTCATGGTCCGCGCGCTCCTGATCATTCGCAGGTTGTGGATTCAAACCAACCCGTCTGTCGGCCAACCGCCACTTCTGGCTTTGAGTTACAAGGTTGGGTGTTTTTCCTTTCCAATCGAAATTTTCTTGTGCACGGCTCATTTCCCCTACCATTTTTTTTTTTCGTGACAAGAACCACGCGATCGACGAGTTTCTGCTCGACCTGGTCCGATCCGAGCCACAAGTCCGCCTGATTCGGATCGGCGGCGGGTCCACCGAGCCCGCCTTAAAACCCTACGTCGAGCGCAGCGCCGTTCACGATTCGCCGCTGGTCCGCGCCGCCCGCCGCCGCTTGGAAACGCTGCATGAGGCGCGCGTCGAGGTCAGATCCTACCCGGACAAGCTCCAGGCGCTCTTGGCCGCCCGCGGAGACGCCGGACCGCAGCCCGCGGACGGCGAAGTCTTAGATGACCACGAGCAGAAGCGGCGGAAGCAGAGCGCGTATGATGCTGCGGTGCTCTTGAAAGGGCTCATTGCCCGGTGAGTTGTTGCGTTTGGGGCTTTGGCAGTTTTTTTTTTTTCTGACCGGGTGCAATGCAGAGCCGCTGCTTTTGGTGCAGACGTGATTGCGGAGGAGAAACTTTCCTCCCTTAAAGACTTGCTGCTGCCTTCGCACTGGGCAACCTTGAAGTACGATAGTTTTGAGAAGCATATCGCACTTGCGAGCAAGGATCAGTTGGTTATAGATTACGAGACGATTTCAAAGCTGTACGACGGAATCAAGGTGGGTGGGCGAGAGCCTGTTCTTTTCTACGAGTTTGGGACTGATTTCTTTGTCGTGACACTGCACATTTAGCATTACGATCCAAAGATGGACGTTTGCGAAATTCTGTGGAAATTTTTGAACGGTATTGGCATATATCTTACGGTTTGTGAGCCGGTGGCCATGTGAACTAATTTTTGGAATTAGGCTTCACACCACTCCCCCCTTGCACTTATGTCGGGCCGACGGACGATATGTTCCACTCTGACATCGACGACCATGTTGAGCAAACATACAATGACTCCTCCGTATTCGGCAAGTGTACAGCCCCGACCGACCCAGGGAGCAACTATTGCAGCGCCCACCGGTGCCAGTATTGGACGCAAGAAGATGGGATGCAGTGCGTAGACTCCATCGTACCAGGCAAAGTGCTCTGCTCATCTCATGCGTGCGAAGCTCCCGGATGCCCGTACCAACGCTCGCCGGGACAAATATTCTGCGAAATACACGCTTGCATCATCTGCGTCTCACTGGGCATCCCCGCGCAAATGGCCCAGGAGGACGTTCCCCGCAACACTTGCGGCGACCACCGCCTCTGCGTCGCCAGCCCGGGATACTGCGAAAACCTCGCCGTCGCGAATTCGCTGTACTGCTCCTTGCACATGCGCGTCCCTTGCGAGGCGACCACTAGTCGCGAGCGCAAGTGCCCTGGTTGGGGTACCGCTACAGATCCCTTTTGCTCGAACCACAGCAACAAGTCGATGAGTCGTCACAACAATGCTTCTGCGTGGCCCGTGGGGGGATCCTCGTACAAGCCACAGCCGGTAGCTCTTGAGATAGATCCTGCTGTGGAAACCGAGGGGGCGAAAACTGTGCTGACTGAGAAGCGGCAGTGCAGGGCCGAGTCGAAGAAGCAGTGCAAAAGCACTGCGTTGGACGGGTCGATGTTTTGTCGGGACCATCAGGATTACGTGCCTGCTCCAGCAAACGCAACACCTGCCTTTGCACCTACGGCAGCTTTGCCATCGATTTTGCCGACAATTACGGGTCAGGACCATCAGAACCACGTTCCTGCTCCTGCTCCAGTGATTCCCACACCTGCGTCTGCACCTTCGGCTGCTCTGCCGTCAGTTTTGACGGCGACTGCAGCCCCCTTATTGGAAAGGACTGGACCTACCGAGCCGAGTAAGGGCGAGAGAAACCCTGCAGGTGGCATTACTGGAATGCAATCCGCCCTTCAAGACCATGCAATCCCGGAGATTTACGACGTGGACGTTGACGACGATGACGCCTTTGTTTTACTTGACCTTGTGGAAGAGTCGGTGCGCCCGCCCTTCGACAACCCCGACGAACTCGACTTTGAGACCGAGCATCTTGAACACCTCCGCGAAGTGTTTGGCACAGATGCAGACGTCGCCATATCCTCCTCCTTGAATGAGGACGAGTTCGAGGACCAAAGTAACTCGGCGTCCGTCGACGACTCCACGGCTGAAGCGCAAACTGCTGTGACCGACGAGCTGATTGATCCGGCCGACTGGGCGTGGTGCATGCCGCTTGACACCCGCTGGAACACGATCGAGGCCTTCGTGGCGTTTGGGCTGCAAATCCACGCGCGCCTGCTCGACGTGATCGCGGGGGCGTTTGACGCTGCCCGGCTTCAGCTGCTCGACGCCGAGGTTCGCGCAAAGGCCCAGGTGTACGAGGGAAAGGAGGTCCTGGGCGGGACCATTGTGAGCTGCATTGGACGCCTCGAGGTGATCAGAGCGCTAAATCCGTTTGCGGTGCTGGTCGAGGAGGCTTCGGAGGTGTTGGAGCCTTTGTTGTTTTCGTGCTTGAGCAAGTCGACTTGCAAGTTTGAACAGATTGGCGATCATTTGCAGCTGGTGAGATGGTCTTTGGGAACGGGTTCTTAATAACTTTGCTCTACAGGCACCGTCGCTGATGTCAAAATTTGATTTTGAGCGCATCAACAAAATTAACGTCAGGTGATGGTCGCAGCCCGAGCCAAAGTCGGTGTTTTGGAGCATGTTCTAATATTTCTTCGTTTTCTGCTGCAGCATGTTTGAGCGTCTCATTTGCGCTCCGGGGTCCAACACCGTACCTTACAGCGTGCTCTCCATCCAGCGCCGCATGAGAAAATCCATCTGTGATCTCACGCGTGGTTTTTACGAGAACATCACCGTCATTGAAGACCACGAAATCTGTCACACGAAACGCATCGGTGACAAACTGCCAAAAAGCGTACCGACCAGCAGGATCGACCTTCTCCGCAACACAACGTATTCGGGCCGCGAAGTGCCGGGGCTCGGCCCGTCTTCTTTCTTTTGGGTTCACGGTGGCGCGCAGACCCGCGCTGATGTTGGATTGTCCAAAGTGAACAAAGCGGAGGCTGAGATGGTGTGTCTGCTTGCAAAGTACCTTTGGTAAGTCGAGTTTTTGGAGGAAGCGATGTGAACGAATGATGAACGATAACTCATACTTGCGAAGTGATTGCGGGGTCCCAAAACAGTCCATCGCAATTCTTACACCGTATAAGGGTAAGTGAGCGTGAGCATGTTGCAGGCCGGTTTCTCAACTCACGCTTATTGCGATTGCCTTCAGGCCAGTTGATGCTGATTCGGCGTCGTCTTCAAGAGCTGCGACTTCTTCCGTTTAAAAAGGACGACAATGTTCGATTCCCTGATTCGGTCGTGTGCTCT
This sequence comes from Zopfochytrium polystomum, assembly GCA_025765615.1. Lineage (NCBI taxonomy): Eukaryota > Fungi > Chytridiomycota > Chytridiomycetes > Chytridiales > Chytridiaceae > Zopfochytrium > Zopfochytrium polystomum. Next base: position 12,332 of record JAIVFJ010000380.1, read on the forward strand.
ACAGTTGACAGGTACTCGCTTCTATTTTCCCAACATCCCGGTGGTTTGCTGAGCAAGTGCTTTCCAGATTTCAGGGCGATGAAGCCGATGTTGTCATTGGTTCAATCGTTGCGGACGAAAAGTCAACGACACCGTTCGTGAAGCTGCAAAATCGAATGATTGTCTTGCTTTCGCGCGCGCGGGTCGGCATGGTGCTGGTAGGCAACACTGGTTACTTTGATAACGACTCGGCCAAAGGTGTGGAGCACTGGAAACGCGCTCTGCAAATGTTGCAAAAACCGTGCGACGCCGACTCAACGGATACGGCGATCGTCCCGTTCACTGGTATACGGTCTGGGAAAGAGTTGCCGTTGTGCTGTCCGCTGCACCGTGACGTGCGCAAAATGGCTCGAACAGCCCAGGATGTAAGAGCAATTCCTTGGAGAAAAAAACCCCCCCCTCACTCACCGATTCTCCACTCCCCAGCTCAAATTAGGCTTTTGTAATGTTGTCTGCGATGCGCTTTTGAGTTGCACTCACCAATGCGGGAAGAAGTGCCACTGGCCCAGTCTCGCTCACAACCAGAAATGCGAGACGCTCGTCCAGTCTCCGTGCGCGCAACACCCAACGCAACTCAAGTGCAGCAGCGTGTTTGCCAACGTCAAAGCCCAACCCCAGACTGGCGCTGCTGATTCGGCCGTACAGACGATAAATGAAGCTTTGCTGATGTGGAGGTGCCCCCAGAACGTGAAAGTTCAGATGCCCTGCTCGCACACTATTCAGGTCACATGCGCCGAGGAGACGGATTTGTCGATGCAAGAAACGTCGTGGCCCCTTTGCCAAGAGCCTGCCCTTCGCCCGTACATGTATCCTTGCGGCCACGAGCTTCAGCTAGTCTGTTCAACACTCGCAAATTGGGAGGCGAATCCGTCGCTGGCGAAGCAGTGCAAAAAGACAGTCACCTACACGCCACCCTGCAGTCACGCCAGGCAGGTTGCGTGCTACTTGCAAACGCAATACGTGGATGGCTCGGCCGCTTTTGTGTGCAATCAGAGGGTGCTTCTTTCGCTGCCGCGGTGCGGACATCAGGCAAAAGTCCCGTGCACGAAAAAAACGGCGGTGCTTGCGTGGAAAGGAGTCTCGCTCTATTCAGACGGGATCGTGCGCGAGGGAGTCTCGTACGGACCGAAAGATTTTGCGTGCGACAAGGACGTTGTCTTCTCGAGGGCGTGTGGGCACCAAACGAACATGGCGTGCGGAACAGCGTTTGATCTCGCCGTCAGCGTCGGCCACTGTGGAGAGAAGGAGTTGATTCTGAACCCCGAATGCGGGCACCCTTTGTCCACGACGTGCCATCAGAAGCGGGCGTTGGAAGCAAATGGTGCGCTCGCCTCGATTCCACGGCCTGTCATTGTAGTGCATGAAGGGGACGCCAGTGTTTTTGGGCCGCCCTGCGGTGTTGCAATCGCACGGTGCACTGAAATGGTGCTTTTAAGGAGGAAGTGCTCACACGAGGAGAAGAAGACTTGCGTCAGCGCGAGGGCGCCTGGTGAATGCAACGCGAAACGCACCATGCCACATCCGATATGCCAGCACCCCATCACGCTCCCGTGTTACTTGAGCGACCTCAAGGGTTGGAAGCCATGGCCGGAAACTTTTACGAATTCGGACAGTTGGAAGGTGTTGCAAATGGGCATCTTTGAGGACAATTGGACCGCCAGGCCTCAAGCTATCCCACCATCTCTCAAGCACGTTTTGTCAAACTGCAAAGTTACGGTCGAGTTCCGCCGAGCCTCAACTTGCGGCCATTCTATTTCGTTGCCGTGCAACCAGGCAGTGAAACTCCTCCAGAACGCTGGTGGCAACGAAGTGCCGCTCCCTCCCTGCAAAGTGGCCGTCGTGGGTCAGCTGCTGTGTGGCCACGAGCAGACTTTTGAATGCCGAAATATCGCCGAGGCGGTCAAACGTGCTACTTGCAAAAAACTCACCGCACGGCAATGCTGGAACTTTGAGATTTGCGGACAGACCCTGCAGCAGCCCTGCAACTCGACGGACCTGCCAAAGTGGCTCCGTGTCCACCCGCTGGGTCTGCGCAAACGCGCACGAGTATCTGATCCCTCAGTGCTCTGAAGGTGTGCCCGACTGCTGCCCCGGCTGCGAATCCGACAAGCTGCAGGATGCTATCATGGAGACTGCAGAGGGGCAATTGGAATTCCAATGCGATCTTCCGTCAGAACTGACGATGCTCGACCGGTCAAAGTACTCGGCACTTGAACTCGAGTTGGACCACCAACAATTCGGGCAAATGTACACCGACCTCCTCTCGCGGTTCCAGTCGTGGCGGGAGTCGATCCCAGAGATTTGGCTTCGACCTCTCTACCGTCCACGGGCGGTCCGGTGGTTCTTGGTGGTACAGGCAACACAGCGAGAAGCGAACTTCGACGTCACTCGGTGGAGCAGGTCCTCGACACTGAACGGCGTCCAGGTGATGCCTTGGACGGTTGCAAATATCCAGCATGCCCTTAGGAGCGCAATACGGGCGGAGATTTACCTTCTCGTGGGCTTCGCTCATGTTGTTACGTACTGGTCGACCCTGACGACGTTCCCCGGGTCACGCAACCGGCGAAGAGTGGAAACGGGAGTGGAGGCGGGAATAACCCGTTCGTGCAGGAACAGCGCAATATGCATTTGAAGCTGGTTGGTTGGACGGACACGCAACGCGCCCGTGGGTACGACTCGGTCCATCAGCACAACCGCAACGGGACTGAATCCTTGACAGTGTGGGAGCCTTACGCGCTTTACGCCACCCACTCTTTGCGGCTGCCGCGGGAGGTCTTTGAATCGATTCCAGAGCAGTTTTCGCTGGACGACCCACCCAACGACTTCGGTCCTATTATCATCCAGGGTACGTTTGGTGTTGGACAGAGTGTCGCGAAAGAGAATGTCCCTTCCATTCAAAATCCTGAGGCGTTGAAGCGATTTTCATCAACTCGCGTTTCGTCGCTGCGATTCAGTGCCTCCTGGGACGGTAGGCTTTTGCCAGACGGCGCCCACATTGACCCGTCAGTCGAAGGGACGCTTGGCAGCAAATTGCAGTTTGCCAACGGGGGCAAGTCCGCATCGGGCGATCCTTTCGCCGGCCTCGAGTACTTGGGCACACTGTCGAGCGCCGTGGAAATCCCCGAGATGAATCTGTTCCGTTGCCTCGAGCTGCTCAAACTCAACGACTACGTGGCCGAGGCGGAGCAGCTCTTCCAGGAGTATGCTGACTCTGTGCTGTCCTCTGCTGCCGCTGCGCATCCCCTGTCCTTTCTCGCGGCTTCTCGCTTGGCGTCAATGTCGAATCTAGAGGGCGAGTCCCGTGATTGCTTGGCAGTCTTTGCGGAGGTGTATCCCGACCATGCGGGAAGGTGGATGACGCCTGAGGAGGCTGCCGCGGTTGACGGGTCACGGTCCACGGCAGACGCGGCGTCTCTCCCGAAGATGGACAGCCGTAGGGGAGATGTCACGCCGAGCGAAATGTGGGATCAGCTTAAATCAAAGGAAGGGTGTGCCTCGCCCGCGATGGAAAAGTTACTGGCGCTGACTGGTCTGAGGAAAGTCAAATCTGCGGCGGTCAAAATATTCAATTCGGCACTGACATTGGAGAAAATGGACGCGACCACGAGAAAGAAGAATGCGATGACGCTGAATTTTTGCTTCAGCGGGAATCCTGGTGAGGCGATTTATTTTTTTTTTTTTTCAGGTTTGCTTCTTTCCATCCAGAGGGAATCTCTGACATTGTTCCAAGGAACGGGCAAAACGACCGTTGCACGGCTTTTTGCCCAGATTTTGAAAGATTGCGGAGCTCGGCGGTCTTCGCAGTTCGCTGATACTACGGCACAAAAATTGAAGGATGACGGCGCGGACGAGTTCCGCAAACTTATTGCTTCGTCAACAAACGGAACCCTTTTCATTGACGAGGCGTATGATCTTGATCCTGCCGGCGACTTCAAGGGGAAGCCGATTGCGTCGGAGCTTCTGACTGCATCCGAAAACCTCCGAGAGAGTGTTAGTATTATCTTGGCGGGTTACGAAGGTATACGTCCTCGAACTGTCACTTGTTGATCCTTTTTGACAAATTTGCCCGCAGATGATATCCGCAAGAAGCTCTACGAGTACAACAACGGTCTCAAATCCCGCTTCGAGGAAATCCCCTTTGAGGATTTCGACCAGGATGAGCTGGAAACCATCTGGAAGTCCCAGCTGGACGAAAAAGGGTGGACCGCCGACCCTCTCATCAGCGGCATTGTGGCGCGAGACCTCATCAAAGGTGCCAAGCGAAAAGGGTTTGGTAACGCTCGCGCGGTGCGGTCGCTTATCGAAAGGGCGACAAAGGCAGCGATGGCTGAAAACGACTTTGACCCCCAGAACATGGAGCTGAGGCCTGTGCACGTCATTGGCGAAGATCCGTCGATAAATCCCAAGGTGCAAAGGATCGTCAAAATGTTTGAAGAGATGACCGGATGGGAAGCGGTGAAGCAGGCGGTTCGTGAGCTGGTGACGGTGTGCGCCGAAAACTATCAGCTGAAGCTTGCCGGAAAAGCGGAATCGCCGGTGCAGCTGAACCGACTGTTCTTGGGCAACCCAGGCATATTTCGTGCTTCTCCTCTACCATTTGTACTTGTTTTGCTGACAGCTCGTTTCCTTCTTTTTTTTGCGTTCCTCTCTGCCTGTCCCTTCACCCCAAATATCGTTCGCAGGCACAGGTAAGCTATTTCCCTCTCATATTCGTCTGATCGTTGGTTGACCTGTCACTTGTCACCACAAAAACTGGACTCAGGCAAAACAACCTGCGCCAAAATGTACGCAACGCTTCTCAAGGAGCTCAACTTTCTCTCCGTCGGCGGCGTGGTCGAGAAGACCGCCAGCAACTTTATCGGCTCGCACATTGGGGAGTCCCAAAAGAGCGCTTCTAGCATTATTGAAGGCGCGCGCGGGAAGGTACTCCTCATCGACGAGGCGTACAGCCTTTCGGACGGCCTCTACGGCAATCAGGTGCTCGACGTGATTGTCGAAAAGGTGCAGGGAACCCCCAGCGACGACATTGCGGTGCTGCTCTTGGGCTACGAGAAGAAGATGTCGGAGATGCTGCGAAAAGCGAACCCGGGACTGGCCAGACGATTTGCGTTTGATTATGCATTCCGATTTGAGGATTACACGGATGCACAGTTGCTGGTGAGTTTTTGATTTTTTTTTTCTTAGTGTGGCATACATGACACTCATTCTCACTCGTTCCAAATTCATTTTCGTTTCTTACAATCTTCTGCAGCTAATATTCAACAGAAAATGTCGCAGCCAAAACCTTCGTTTCACCTCTGAAGTCTCGAAAAAAGCGCTTCGAGTGCTATCTATGCAACGCGCCCAAGCGAACTTTGGCAACGCGGGTGCAGTCGACAACCTCCTCAAATCGGCCCTAGCAAAAGCATCTGCGCGAATGAGCGGCACCGGTGAATCGGCCACTGAGATTACGCTGGTCGCGGAAGACATTGAGGGAATCGACCTGGACGGTTCAGAGGACCCGCTGAAGCTTTTGGACGGGCTTTACATGGTTGACGAGATTAAGAGGAAGCTGGTTGAGCTGCGCAACGGGATCAAGGTTGCCAAGAGAGAGGGCTCGAGGGTGCCCGACATTGGTCATTTTGTATTCAGGGTAGGTCCATCTTCGTTCTATAGTGCTTGTTCTGATTGCCTCTACTTCAACCAGGGTAACCCTGGAACAGGAAAACCACCGTTGCCCGCGTCATGGCAAAGATTCTTTTCCAGCTTGGTGTTCTCCCAACTAACCGATTGAAAGAAACCACTGGCCTTGGTCTGACAGGTGCGGCGGTTCTTCCTCGCTTCCTCCTTCATTCTTTTCATGGAATAATACTTTCTCTCGCTCAAAGGGGAGTTTCTGGGGCACACGAAGAAGGCCGTGGAGAACCAGCTTGGCGAAGCCCGCGGAGGTATCCTGTTTGTCGACGAAGTACGAGAAATGTTTATCAAAAGTTTTCCTGACATCAGTCACGCCCTCGTTTTCCAGGCGTATGCGCTCTGCAACGATCATTTTGGTAGCGAAGCTATCACCTCTCTTGTCGCCGCTATGACGGATCCCCAGTACCAACACACGGTGATCATTTTCGCCGGGTACTCACGGTGAGCCTCTCACTCTTTGCTTATTCTATTCCAAATGTCCTGACAGTTGTTCCCAGGGAAATGGACGAAATGCTGGACCTAAACGTCGGCATCAAATCCCGCATAAACCACTACCTCGACTTCCGTGATTGGTCGCCAGACGCCTGTGCACAGTGTATATTCGATAACGCCAGCAAAGACAACCTCGCGCTGTCCTCGGAACAGGGAGTATTGGACATAGTCCGCGACACTTGCGCCCGCCTACAACGGTTCCCTGGCTGGGCAAACGGCCGCGACGTGGTGGCATTCTGGAAGTTGGCCTGTTCTCGCCGAGCGACGCGCATCGTGGATGAACCAGAGGTTAAACGCGCACTGACTGAGGATGATTTCAAGCTTGCGGCAGCGGAGATCCTCAAAGGGCGGGAGCCACCGGTCGAGGCGGCCGAAATGCCACCGAGGCGGCGGTTCACTTCTGAACACTTGGCACATTTTTCGTCGTTGAGGACGTCATGAAGAAGCAGGTTTTTTTTTTTTTTTTTGAAAAGCGGGCCAACTGAAGGGCCTTTGCGAAGTGTTTTTGCACGACCGTGTTCAACAGAGCATAAATCAATCATTTACGGAACTGAAGGCGCATGTCGTTTGCCAGGCCGTCCACAGACTTTGCTGATAGACCTTGCTTGGTAGCCTCCTCTTTGCTTGTCTCTCTCCACGTTTCTCCCAACGGTGTCTCTCCCCACCAAAACCTTCCGATTGTCTATCCGCAGTGCCTTCGCCCCTCACAATTGGATCTTGTCAGAAAACGCAGTGCTTCCATCGCTTCACCCCTTCGTCGTCTATTTTGTCCACGGCCTTGACTCTTTCGTCTCGTCGCACCGGGCGCGGCGCCGGTGTGGAAAGGACTACTTGCAATCTATAGAACTCGAGAAGGCTTTGGAGTCCTCTTATCGGCGAGGGAATGGGGCTTGTGGCGCCACACCGCTTTCGAGCGACGAGTGGTTGGACGAGGAAGATCGTTTGGCCGTTGGCGATTGGGAACTGCGCTGGCCCGATTACCGTGCTGGCTATGAGTGCTCTTTCGATGTGTCGTTCACGCGAACGGAGAGGAAAATGGGGAGGAAAAGGGAGAGGAGGTATCAGCGAATGACGAAGATGATAAAATTGCTGACGGATTCATTCTCCTCGAACTAACGAAGAACTCTACCCTTTGTCCCTGGTTAATTATGCCTTTTGCGTTCCGCCGTGAGAGCGATGCCAAATTTTCGAGGCATGCTTGAGGTATGGGAAGGAGGGGTCTGGAGACGTTGCCACTCCGGTCCCGCAACACAGCAATGTGGAACAGTGTGCGATCGCAGCAATAGATGAAGCTGGGTTGGTTGAGCATCAGCGCAGTCGCTGTGCCCCCCAACTTGGTTGTGACTCACCTTGCCCGTTGTGAGCTACTCAGTAGAAAGCCAAGCGGCTGCCTTCACAAGCACTCGTACACTCCGCTTCACCACCGATCCCAGAGCCCTCCCCGCTCTCGTCCCCCGAGGCGATCAATCGCCTTGAGCATTTGCAAATTTGTACGCAGTACTCGACCGATTTAATTAAACCATTGGCTTCCCCACTCCACACACATCACACAGGGCACACAGCGCCCGCAGAATCCAGCAGCTACAAGGACAACAGCAGCAGCATCATCAAAGGCGATGGCGACGGCGGCAGCGGCGGAGTTCTGGGCCAAGCTTCCTCGCAGCGCGCGTGAATGCCAGACGGCGACGGCGGCGGAGGCAACGACGACTACAGAGGAGTCCCGACTCCCCATTGGGACCGCGGGAGCGCCGCCGGCAAACAAGGAGATCTCGCGTATTCCAAGCGCGCTTTCGCTGCTCCCGCCGGACACTGTTCTCCGCCCCATCCTGGCCGTGCTCCTCCCTGCCGACCTCGTGACGCTCTCTCGCGTCTCGGCTTCGATTGCCGCCGCCGTCGCCGTGGCCACACAGAACGCAGTACCCGATCTGTCCCGCCCGCCGTCGGAGCGCGAGGCAGCGGCAGCAGCCATCGGTCGATCCGCCGTTTCTTTTGCCGTCGCGAGCCTCCGCGGGTGCGACCGCGGGCCGGACTCCGTCTTTGACCGCGTCCTCCGCGTCCTCCGCCTTGACCAATACGCACTCGACCAAGGACTTCCGCCGGCTCGCCCCTTGGCGCGCCCTTTGGCCCGCGTTCCCGGCAGCCGCAATGATTCTCGTTCGCTTCACCCATTGGTCCCTCTTACTTCTGGATCATGTCTCTTTTTTCGAAAGCGATTCGTGCTACAACTGGAACAGGCGCACGGTGGTCGCGGCGTCCCTGGCACTAGCGCATTTCAGTGCATTCGAACCGACCTTACCGAAATGCGGCGATCTCTTTCAGGCGATACCGTTCTGCATTTGGCTGTGGACACAGGCAACTTGAGTGTCCTCAACGGAATTGCACAGGCGAGACGAGCTTGGACCAAATCATGCGTGCCTGTCAGGACAGGACGTGTAGACGATGAGGCTTCTTTGTAGCAGGACCGCTTTCGAGTTGGCGGTAATTCGGGGGCAGCCTAGCTTCAGTGCAGCTCTTTCTGTCAGCCCACACCAACGCGGCGGCGGCTGCCGCACCCACCCTCAGCCTCAGCGAAAAGCTCTCGGGTCCAACAGCTTCAGCGAACGACGTGACACCACCGCGGTTGTCCCTTGCAACGCCGTTTTCTTTGGCCTGCGAACACAGACAGTTGGAAATCGTGCTCGCGTTCTTTGACCATCCCGCCACGTGCCCGCCCCTCCCTGTCGGGGATCGTTTTGTCGATATCGGCTACGATGAAGAGCAGGGCTTGGTCATTAATTGGTACCCGATGGATGAACCCACAGCACTAAAATCCATGTCTGAGAGATATCTTTCCTTGTTGATGGGTGCATCCGCTGAGAACAGCGACGTATTGGAGAAGCTGCTGGCCCACCCTATAGTTGTCGCAATGCAAGTCGCCGAGCCGTCTACGCCCATACGGCATTTACCCGATTCCATCGTCGTGTTCCCACCGCGAGCGGGACTTCTTATGCGCTGCGCCGCACAGAGGGACAACTGCGACTCGTTGCGAGTCCTCCTCGCGTCCATCCACACCACCTCGCCAACAACGGCTGTCGACGCCGCCGCCGCCTCCGACCGCGCCTGTCCAACTCTTTTCGAAGCGCTGATGGAAGCGTTCGGGGGATGTTACAACCCACAGGGATGCAGCACCGGGTGCGCGGAAATCCTTTTGGGAAGCAGAATATTTCAGTCCGTCTTGGAAGTCACCGCCGTGGACCGTGCCGAGCCTGCCGTTCCCGAACGATTCGTGGGCGTCCCGGTTGTGGTGTTCCCGCCGTTTGTTCGCGACATCTTGAGCTCGGCCGTCACGAACAACAACACCAACTTGGTCGCCCTTGTCCTCTCATCAATGCGCACGGCTGTAGCGACCAAGCCGGTGGCAAACGACACTGGCGAGAGCAGCTACGCGCCGTTTTCGTTTGTGATGAATGAAGCGTTTACTGGCGCTTGGCAGATGAAGAGGTTCCAATGCGTCGAGCTGCTCTCGAACTACGGAGACTGGCAGCCGCCCCTCGCGGCAGAGGCCGTCGTCAAATCGACTCGGCTGCCCGGCCGCCCCGCGCGCTCCCTGTCGCGTGAGCGGGTTGTCCTCTCTCCGCTGAACGCGCGCGAGATTCTGCGCGAAGCCGCGTCAAAGGACGACACGACCGTGTTCGGACAAGCCCTCGCATCGCTGCACACGATCGTTGCATACAGCCGCAACTACCTCTTGCCGGCGGCGGCTCGCCATCCGCCGCTGCTCTCGGAGTTGCTCGAGGAGGCGTTCGCTGCCTCTTGTCGCTTTGGGAACGGGGCTTGTGCTAGGCTGCTCGTGAACGACGGGTGGTTGGACGAGGAATACTTTTTGCCGGCTGGCGATTGGGGCCTCGTCGACAGGCCGTTCTCGCAAAGGGAGAGGCGAAGGGAGAGGACACGGGAGAAGCGATTCAGAAAATGTTTTGGTTCATAACCGATCCTCCGTTTTTTCAACTGGCGAAAGAACCCACGCTCTGATGTGAGTGCCGACTTGTCCCAAAGAGATCCAGAAAGAGCACTGGCAGCAGTTGTTCTCATTGCCAAAGCCAGTTTGGACTCACCAAGAAGAGCATTTGGGCCTGAAATGTTGAACTTTTTCGCGACTGATTTTTTAAAACGGCACCCACTTAGTGACGATATCACTCGTTGCGTTTACAGCAATATTATTTTTGCTGTACGTTTTTCCATGTTGATCGTAGATACATAACTCTGTGAGGCACTTACCACCCCTTCCCGACTGGAGGACGGCGGCAATTACGGGCAAGGCCCTGGTCGCGGCCCCTCCGCCTCCTCCTCCTGTTCGTCGATGGACCACGCTGCTCACGTCGTTCCCATGTGATTCTGCGAGGCGGTTCCCACCACCGCCGAGCCGCCTACCCCCTCCATTCAACCTTCATGTCCTTACCATCTGAGCGACGACTCACACACGTTATCCCCTTGCTTGCAGCCGCTGTCGCCTTTAGTGGCGCCCAAGGAGGCAGCAGGCCCGAGGAATTGGACAGGACCACGAGCGATTTTGATCGAAAAAGGATTCTATTGGCGTCCGTGGCGAGGCCGCGTGAGATGATGGAGCACATCGGCAGCTGCGCTCGCGCGCTGCCTCCACTGGCCTCCTCCGCTACCACACCGTTACCGCCCAACCCCGACACTCGCCTCGAGCATGATTCGAAAGTGAATGAAAGTTGATTCGACGGGAGTCTGATTTTTTTTTTTTTTTTTTTTTTTTTTTTTTGTCTTTCCTTAGGAAAAGGTTCGACACGCATTGTCCACAAAGGAAAAGAATGATGAGCGCAGTGCGGCGCGCGTACCTCATTGCTGCTTTGGTAAACCAGCAGGAAGTGTCAGGGGAAATTACTTGTGTGGTACAGTAGCATGCGCGTCCTGGCGCACTGGACCCTGCAGATGGGCAGTCTGCACGGCGCCGTCCCAATTACTGGTCAGCTAGGTGGCTCGCCTCTGTACGTTCCACAAAGCCGTTATCTCGTGGTCCGTGGGACATGGGGAAGAAGACCTGTCCCGCCTACGGCCCGGTGGGGTGTGGTGCTTCTGCGTTCTGCCGGGCTCGTGTTTCAGCTGCTCGAGGGGAAAACTCTCCACCGTGCGGTGTCTGACCTGCTCGTCGTTGAGCGCTTTCCGGCGCTACCTGGAGGAACGCCTTGGTGACGGCTATGGTTCATATGTACGGTGCAATCTGCCACTGCCGTGGAGGGCGGTCAACCTGTCGACTAAACCACGCTTTGGTCAAAGTGGGGTAAGCCTCTTACAAAGTCGCTACACCGGGAGGGGGTCGAAAATACGCTATCCTCGACACTTCTTTTTCCGTAACGTCCAGGCTCCATTTTTCTCACCGGATTTCCGGGGATTCCCATCACTCTCCCAATCTAGTGCAGTTTCGCTGTTTCGCAGTGGTGTGTTGGCGGGACGGGGGAAATGTGGAATCCTTCCGATTCCGAGCACGGGGTGCGGTGAAACAATTCATTGACAATATCAATATCTACGGCATTCTCTGATACGTCCTTTCCCTTTTCCTCCCCATTTCTTCTCCGTTCGCAAGAACGACACATCGATGGGGCACTCATAGCCATCACAGTAATCGGCCCAACGCAGCTCCCAATCGTCAAAGGGCAAAAGGTCTTCCTCGTCCAAACACTCGTCTCTCACTTGCAGTCTGGTCATAGCCTATTCCTTCGCAAATAAGAGGCATCCAAGGCCCTCCCGAGCTCATTCGAGAGTCGCAGCCTCCTCTGCTCCGGCGTCCCGCCCGATGTGGCGGCGGTGCGGAGCGAGGCGAGGTCGAATATGAACGAGGCGGCTTCGTACTTGCGCCGAACCTCGCACAGTAGCTTCCGCGTGTGCGGCGGAAACTCGACGATCCACTCGTGCAGAACCACAACGGGCGGCCGGGTCGACCCCGAGACGACCGCTTGGAGGAGAGGCTGCAGGCACTCTTCGCACGCGAAGAGCAACCTGGCGCATTTAAAACTTCTCATTCGCCGCGCGTCACTCAGACCATTGGTCAGCGCCTTCGAGAGCGTCGGTCGGTTTTCCCAAAAATCCAGGGGTCGTCTTCTTCTCGGTCGTCGTCTTTTGCCCCCGCCTTGGTCGCCACAGCCGTGCGTATCGATGAGAGGGTAAGGCTGACAAAGTTAAAGTCGTCTGTCACTCTGTGTGGCGCAGGGCATAAGAATTCCCCTGCGCGGCGGGAACACGACAATGGAATCGGGTAAACTCTGTTCGTCATGTGTCGCGCCGTGCTGAGAGACAGCTGCAGCTCGCTGAGAGTCCTCTTCGCCTCCATCCGCACGGCCGCGCCGGCAAAGGTGGCCGACGCCGCTGCCTCGCACCTCGACTATCCGACGGCTCCACCAAGTGCTTGCGGAGGCGTTCGAGGGATGTTACAACAACTATGGATGCAACATCTGGTGCGCGGAAATACTTTTGGGAAGCAGCCTGTTTCACTGCGTCTTGGAAGCCGCCACCGTGAAGAATTCCAAGCCTGCAGTCCCCGCAAGGCTCGTGGGCGTCCCAGTTGCGGGGTCTCGGAGTACGTGAGCGACATCTTGAGGATAGCCATCGTAAAATTGACAAGACCAACTTGGTCGAGCTCGTCGTCTCATCGATCCGCACGGCCGTGGCGACCGAGGCGGGAGAGAACGTTTCCGAGGGACGGATCACGCGTGCGAGCCGCTCCGCGCGTTCGCGGAAGTGGACGACGTGACTTTGTTCGAGAGAGCCTCGCGTTGCTCCCGGACGCAGTCGCCGGTGAGCCGTGGCTGGAGCAGGGTTTAAAGCCTGCGCCTTGCCTGCCGCTGCTCTCTGAAGTGCTCAAGGTGGCGTTTAAGGACTCTTTGGACTGAGGAGGAGGGAACGATGGTTGGTTGGGCGAGGAGCATTTTTTGCAGGCTGCTATTGGGGGCAGCCCGGTGTCCACTAATAATACTGGCTGGCGGCAACGAGGGCCACATCCATATGCAGTTTCGCAGATTGAGAGGAAAGGGAGGTGTTATAAGATTGACACAGTGATCTTTTGTTGGATTGAATCCACCGCTCCCGTCAGTGCTTGGCCTGGGGCAGGGGGGATTGGGACCGGAAGGCACTCGAAAAAATGGTTGGAAATGATGAACCAGACCGGTTACGTGAAAAGCCGCGAAGGTACGAAGCAAATTCAGTGGTGGAGGGAGGGACTGTCATGAAGAAGCAGCCAATAATCGCTGACCAGCGAATCCGATTGTGCTCAACATAGCATTCACGCAATTCAGTCCTATTGTGCCTCCGGTTTCATTGTCGCGGAAGAAACTTGGCTGCATACACGGTATACAGTGTTTCAAAAAAAAAGAAAGCGCAGTTTGCAGGGGCGGAAAGGAGAAACTCATTCGTTGGAGAGAAGACATCTGGGCGTTTCGCAGCAGGCTAATTTCCAATGGCACGCGCATACACTGTAGGTGCACCATCGAGGCAGCTGAACAGTACAGGCCATGGCAAACCGAAAGAATGGAAAGAAAAATGTGTCACACAAAGGAAAAATTCCAACGGTTTCGACTACGGGAGAGAGTCCCATGGCGTCAGGGCGCGCCAGGTCGACGAAACGAGCGGCTTCACCACCGCCCTTTGATCATTTCGCTCGCTACTTCTCCGATCATGATGCACGGCGCGTTTGTGTTGCCAGACGGAATGACCGGCATGACGGAGGCGTCGGCGACGCGGAGGTTTGCGAATCCTTTCACTTTTAGGTCGTGGGCGGACACGACCGTCGTCGGGTCCGTTGGGTCGCCCATTTTGCATGTGCCGACTGGGTTTTCGCGAAAGAGAGAAGACAGTTTTATGAGTTGCAAAGCGCTGCCATCTCGCAAAGAAAAATAAAATAATACCTGGGTGGTAAACCGTCAGGACGGTCCTCCTGATAGCCTCCCGCACGTATTCGCGCGTCTTCATCAGCTCCTTCTTCTCCGCCTCGCTCGGCCCGTCGTCGCCCTCGGCGCCCGCCGCAATCCCCCGCTTGATCCTCCACAGCTCCCTCACCACGCTGTCGATCGGCACCTCCTCCCCGACGCGCCCGTCCAGCCTCCGCATCGCCTCCAGCACCTCCCTTGCGTCCATATACCCGTCCACGCACGTCTCCAAATCCCTCGCGTCCTCCAAATACCGCGGATCTACCACCACCGGCCGCGGCAAAACGCGCCTCCGCCGCCCCGCGACCCCAGCCGCACCGTCCCGCGCGAAAACGGGTGCAGCAGCGTCACCATCGTCGAAAACGCGTAGTCGTCCCGCGCCGAGTAGTCCTGCAGGTCGCGGCTCTGCTCCGCGGCGCTGAACGCCTCCGGCCGTCCCAGGTCCACCGGCCCCCGCCCGCGCCGTCGGCAGCAGCAGCTTGCGCGCGATCGACGCCGGCGACTTGACCGGCATCAGGTGCAGCTGCATGTCCGGGCCGCGCCGAGCGTCGCCCCGTGCCCGCTTGCCCGCCGTGTTGAAGAACGCGACGCCTTCGATCCCCGAGTTTGTGAGGAGCCCCGTGCGGTACAGCGCGTACTCGGCCAGCGCTGGGACTAGCTGCGACGGCACGGTCGCGATGAGCGACTTGGACTTGTCCTTGTACGAGAGCGGCGTGATGAGGTGGTCTTGCAGGTTGCTGCCGACCCCTGGGAGGTCGACGACGGTGGCGATGCCGTGCGCCGAGAGTTCGGTCTTTGGACCTAAAAATGGAGGGCGGGTGGGGGGAATGAACGATTAGGGCTGGGGCGACTGGCGTAAACAGAGAGAATAGCTCTTGAGCCCTATTTCAGGCGCTACATTACCCATTCCCGAAAGCATCAGCAAGTGCGGCGAGCCGATGGCGCCCGCCGCCACAATCACCTCGCGCCGGGCCCTGACGAACGCCGACGGCTTGCCCTCGGCCTTTTGCACGTGCACGCCCGCCACGGTTCTAAGCCCGCCCTTGCCCTCGCCACCGTCGCCTCCTCCGCCTCCGACGACCTCGAGCCGCGTGACCGTGTGCTCGATCAGCACCGTCAAGTTACGCCTAAACTGCGGACTCCCCGCGTCCAGCAGCGGCTGGCAGAATGCCCTGTTCGTCGACATGCGCACCCCGCCGTGCATCGTCACCTGCGGGACGCTCGCCCCAAACTGCGTCCGCCCGTTGTAGTCCACCCCGGTCCGCCGCCGATTCCCGTTCGCCGCGGCCTGGTGGCTGACAGTGCCGTCCGGCCCGTCGCCCACCCCGATCGCCGCGGCCGCCTCCACGAATCGCGACGCGAGCCAGTGCACGTTGCCGTTCCGGCACAGCGAGATTTTGAGGGGACCCGTCTTGCCGTGGTATTCCTTTTTTTTTTTTTTTTTTTTTTTTTTTTTTTTTTTATTCGGCGGGGATGAGAACAAAGCAAAGAAGAAACAGCAAGCATCCAAAAGGTTTTTACCTCGTCAATCACGTCGCTGCCCAGGCTCGTGCACTCCGACTTGTCGAACATGGGCTTCACGCGCACCCAGTTCCAGTTCTTGCACCCGTGCTCGGACTCCCACTCGTCGTAGTCGGCCGGGTTGCACCGCACGTAGAGGATAAAGTTTGTGGCGCTGCATCCGCCGAGCACGCGGCCTTGGGTGTGTGTATTTGTGTGAGAGAGAGAGATAGAGAGAATATGGGTTGTGGGGGACATGAACTTTCGAGCTGATTTTTTTTATTCCCTTTACCTCGAGGCCAGAGGTGCAGCCGGTCTTTGGTGTGGGCCTGGCGCTCGGTGGTGTAGGCCCAGTCGTATTTGGAGCCGAAGAGGTCCGCAGCGCCGGCGGCCAAGTCGATCTTCATTGAATGTGATACAAGGGCGCGCGTTCGTTCAGTCAAAACCCGTTTTCAGAAATGTGCAACGCCGCCCCCCATTTTGCTTTGCTTTGCTGCTGCTACTCACGTGGGGGACAAGACCCTCCGGGCCTGCCTCGATCAACAGCACCGAGACGGACGGGTCCTCGGACAGCCTGTTTGCAATGACGCAGCCGGCGCTGCCGCCGCCCACGACGATGTAGTCGAACTCGGCGACGGCTGCGGGGGTCGAGGGGGACTGGGGGGTTGCGGTGGCAGATGAGGCAGTGGAGGGGAAGGAGGAGGAGGGGGAGCCGTCGGCGAGGCGGGCAAGCTGGGCGACGGACGCGACAAGGCGTGGCTTCGCGGTCCTCCTGCTCTGCGCGTACGCGTAAGCGGCGGCGGCGGCTGCGACGGTGGCGGTGGCGGCGGCGGCGAGGAGGAGTAGGCGCGAGGAGGACCGCGCGTGTGACGACGCCGACGAGGGCGGCGATGACGACAAGAGGGCGAGGAGGGACGACATGCGGGTGTGTGTGGTGAGTGTATGTGTGTGTATGTGGGGGGTATTATTTAGGGGGGGGAGAGAGAGAGAGCGAGAGAGAGAGACAGAGAGAGACAGAGAGAGACAGAGAGAGACAGAGAGAGACAGAGAAAGATAGAGAGTCAGAGGACGGGGCCGGTGGCACATTCACAGGGAACGGCACGGAATCGAAACGGGCAAAACACTATTTGTACAACACATGGTTCTGTCTCACTCTCTCTCTCTCTCTCTCTCTCTCTCTCTCTCTCTCTCTCTTTCTATCAATCAGTCAGTCGGTCGGTCAGTGAGCCAGTTGGTTGATGTGGGGCACGGCTGTCTCTCTCTCTCTCTCTCTCTCTCTCTCTCTCTCTCTCTCGCTCGCTCTGTCTCTCTCTCTGCCCTTCGACTCGGGAGGGCACGTGCCCTGTCGAAGTCACCGTTAGTCCCGCTCGGCGGACAGCCGTAAAAGTACAACTAACTACCCCACTTTCTACTCCACCCAACCCCTCCCCTCCCCTCCCGCCCATAGAACGTTCCACAACGCTGCCCGCACCCCCTCCACCACCTTGACTTGAAACCCAGCGAGCTTGCTACCTGTACGCAGGGGTTAATTGTGCTACCACGAGGATGTATGCAAGGATGCTGCAGTTTTATTCGAATGTGACGCTAAACCTCCTTTGCTGCCCTGCTGCTACTTACTTATATATGCAGGCTAGGCGGCCAGGGGTTTTTTTTACCTAGATATAACATGGCACACGAGAAGGTTGGTCGTTTGATGACGAACGAAACGAGGACGACGAACGACAAAGCGCCTTATGCACCACGCTCCTCAAACAGCCGGAAATAGTCCCAGCCAATAGTCCCAGCCATCAAAACATTCATCCCCCAGAAAAATACTCCATCTCTTCAGCTCGATTCAAGTCTCTTTGGTAGAATTTTTTTTTTTGAAGACAGCTGCAAGCACAACGCCCCTGCGCAATACACACTGATTGTGACAACAAGAAACTGCTGTCTGACAGCCATCCACCACTCGCCGCCCCACAGCCTGCCTCAACCGTAGTATATTGGCGCATTCACTGTCGCACTCCAATTGACAATCTAATCTCAGTGCCTGCCCCTTGGTGCAAACCCAATTGTGACACTCAATTAGTGGTTGGTGCTACATTTGAATACCTTTCACTTTATTTTGTTCCATCTCAGTTTGCACCCAGATTTTAAATTTCGCAACATTCCTGAGTGCAGCAGCTGAAGTCCAGTTACAGTATGTTAGAGAGAACTGTTTCAACAATCTTTATGAATTTGTTTGACTTACAAGACTCAAGACGCCCAGCGCAATTCAGTATTATGTGAAAGAATGTGATCCAGATCAAGTGTGCAGCCAAGATGGTTCACCACTGCTGTTTGATGGTCAGCCCCTCTTGCCCATGCTTTCGCTGGACGAACTTGAGTATGAAGCATGGAATGAACCAAAGCCCTCACTTGGAGGCACACAGTACTTCAAGCTAGATGTGTTGTTCAGAATGCTTCCAAAGAAGGATCCAACTTTTCAAAAATGTGACAGGCTGTTGGATTCGAAGGAACTTATATCAGTGTACATTACATCAGGATCTGTTTGTGTTGGACCCTTTAACACGGCAACCCAAGCTGGTATTTGTGAGCTTCTTCTGGGCCAATACAAAACTAGCTTTCTGACTGCCATGCTTACTGGTGGAGAAGCAGTCACAAGACTTGCTATTGAACTTGCAGCATTTGTTCACACTTCAGCTGATGTGGCTGCCTCTGTGTTTGGAATCAAACCTTATGTTAGATCTGTTGCATTTGCAAACCGAAGTAGGGAGGAACTTGAGTGGGATGTACAGCTCAGGACAATTGAAGTTGGGATGCTGAAAGAAAGCTTGAAATCCTGGAGGCAAAAGGCTGTGAAATGGGGTTTGCATGACCCATCTGTCACTGAAGTTTTGAGCAAGTATAGCTCTGTTGTTCTTCTTAAAATAAGGGAGCTTGGAGTCTGAGATCTGGTTCTTCTTTCATGTCAAGCTTTGGCTATGGATCATTTGGATGTTAAGAGATTTCAGTACAACTTTGTTTGCACACAAATGCAAATGCACACTCTCAAAAATGTGGAAGACCAAGCTGCAGCAAGGATGTACTCTCCAGTGGAGTTTGCTAAGTGGATTTATGTTTTTGCAGAGTCCAGGGACAGCAGGCACACTATTGATTCTCTTCGAGGTTCAAGCTTTTCAGGATGCCGAAAATCAGATGCAGAATTGCCTAGATGCAGTCCTTCGAATTTTAAGGGTGATTTAATGGTTCCATCACCGCAGGTGATACAGAAACGAATCAGTGAGCTTGCTGAGCCAGCAGTTAAACCAACAGACCCTGAGAGAACTGCCATGATTGTTGCTGCAGCAAAGAAATTGGAATCAGAGACTCCAAGCCATATTTTTATGGTTGCTGCTGTTGATGAGATGACGATTGGAAACACTGTACCTGTCACCTTCAGCCTAAGAACAGGCAGATTTCATGGTGCAGCAGATGCTACTGGAACGACAGTGAAATGGTTTGTGGAAGACAATTTGTGCCAACGAGAAAAGGTAGGTTGGACTTAAATTTTTAAGAATGAGTACTCATTTCATCCCAGAGTATGTGATGCCTTCTTCGTGGAATGATGTCTCACTTGAGGTACCTGCGCTTGAAATATAATAGTTTTGATCTTTTTGGATGGAGGTGGCTTTGCAGGGCAACAAGAAAGAGTACGGTCTTGAATCACAAAACTTTTGACAGACAAGGGCTTTCAAACCATCAGTGAATGTCTGCCTGTCAATCAATTCTTCAGTTTTTTCGCAGTTCTATTGGAGAAGAACTAGCCCAGGTTCATTCAGCCACGAAATCACACTTTAAAGGGCTGAACAGCGAAGTTGTTTGGGGTGTCATCATGAATGCAACTGCTCTGATTGCCCAGATAACATACCTGGAAAACATTGCATGCAACAAATTACATCTTCAGCAGGCTCTCTCTGAAGGAGGACCTCCCTGTCCAGTTCTCAATACTCATGCCTTGAGTTCAAATCCTGCTGAGCAGAGATTTCGAATTATTCGAGAGAAAAATCGCAGTGGTGGCTTGGAAGGTAGAGCAAAAATGACAGGAAAGTGTTGTAATTGAGCTCATCAAAATGGTACAGAAATGATTAGTCAACTGCCACTGAAATGGTGAGCTCAGTCCGATCTTCTCTTGTTGTTGAAAAATTCATAAATACCTCAGATTCCAAGCATGGCTTCTCACTCACCAAATCAGCAAATGGCTCAACTTACATTGATAGAACCACAGAGAAGAAGCTTTTCTCTTGGAACTATTCTTCAGAGATTTTGGAGGAGGATAGCCGCCAGAAGCTCAAGCAAAAGCAGAGGTCCATGCGAATTGATCCCTTGGTGATGCCAACCCCAACCCCTTGAACCTTGTGCAATAAGGCAAAAGCAATGCAGCTTGTACTTGTTCCAGTCCAAGAAGCAACTGACACTCCAGATGAAAGTAACATGCAATGATGACTTTTTGTGACTGGGGAGGATGTGTCGATGCAAATGTGGGCACAGTGAAACTAGTCAAATCGTCAGATCTTGAATGACAAGGAATTGTCTGGTGGAACAAATTTTTCTGTTTTATTGAAAAAAACAACTGGCCAATCAACACCTCTGGCTGGCGACAAATTGCAACTTGGGGGGTCTGATCCGCAGGTTTGTTTTGCCAGTCGTTCGTTGCCGGTCCCCTGCAATTAGTGGAGACCGACCGGCAAGGACCAGCACCGGTCCTTTCTGGAAAATTCGGGTCAAAACTGAGCATCCTTATAATTGGGAGGTGTCTCTCCCAACACCTCTGTGTCTGCCCGCAGTGACTTCGACCCTGTCACTTACACGCGGCACCCAAAATGCAGCGCCAACACGCACCAGCAGGAACGTCATCAACGGCGGTGGCAACTGTGGCTGAGCACTGGACCCAGCTTCCCCGAAGTGAACGCGAATGCCAGCCGGCGACATCGTCGACGGCAGCAAACGCTCCGATCGCGACCACGGAAACGCCGCAACCAACAAACACAGAGATCTCGCGTCAGTCCCAACGTGCTTTCGGCTCTCCCGCCGGACACCGTTCTCCGCCCCATCTTGGCGCGGTTCCCCCCTGCCGACCTCGTGACGCTTTCCCGTGTTCTCGGCTTCGGTCGCCGCTGCCGTCGCCGTGGTCACCCACAACCCCGTGCCCGATCTGTCCCGGCCGCCGTCGGAGCGTGAAGCAGCGGCAGCCGCAGTCGGTCGACCCGCGATCGATTTTGCGGTCGCGAGCCTCCGCAATTGCGACCGCGGCCCGGACCCCGTCTGAATCTCTGGCAACACCTGAAGCTAAAAGTGCAAATTGAAATCACAACACGAACTGGGCCTAAATAGTGATTTACGACGTGACAAGAATTGCGCAGGACGGTCTGTGTGTTGTTGTTGATTGTTGCTGATGTTGTTGCTGTTTCTGTTGCTGTTGCCGTTGCCGTTGTTATTTGTTTGTTTGTTTTTTGCAGTTTTGTTGTGCTTCGGCCAAACACTGGCACTTTGACACACAGACACAGACACGGCGGGAGATGATGGATAGAAGCGGAGAGAAGAGCATTTTTGGCGGAATTTGAATTCTCTCTCTTTGCTTTGCTAGTCGCCGCAAACCGTTCCTTCTTTTTCCACGTACAAGTACTTCCTCCCCACCCACCCACCCATCTTACGTCTTACGGGGAAGCCAGGTTCGACTGACTGACTGACTCCTCAGATGGTCAGTCTCTCTCTCTCTCTCTCCAGTTCGGGGCCTTTCGGGCTGGCTGCCTTCTGGCGTTAGCGGGTCTTCGTTGTGTTGTACGTTTGGCCAATTCTTTCTGACCATCAGTACCAACAAAAAAAGCAAAAAAAAAAAGGAAAAAAAAAGGAAAAAAAAAAGAAAAAAAAAGGAAAAAAAAAAAAAAAGGCCGTCAGCTGTCGGAATTCCCTGTCATGGACTCCCGCGCGGAATTCCACCCTTTCTTTCCTCTTTTTGGGCGTTTGGCGGGATTGCTGCGGGCTAAGCCAAAATGTACGCGGATTGTGTCTCCACTCATTGCTTCTTCTGTTCGTTATCATTTCTCCCTCCTTCTCTCACTCTCACTCTCACTCTCACTCTCACTACGCGAACTACACTTTACCGAAAAAAAGGACACACACACACACACACACACACACGCACAAACACACACAATGGCCTGCGCCCTGGCCGCCGCCTGCTTCGCTGCCTTCGTTGCCGCCGCCGCTTTCGAGCGCAACGATAGCACCAACGCCGGCAGCGCTGCACACCGCTCTCTGCGCTGCCGCCGCCGGCGCCAACAAGCAGCAGCAGCAGCAGCGGCAGTCGCTACTCGGAGGAGCACCAGCCGCCTACTTCTCGGGAAACACTTCGCACATCGCGCCCCATCGACGCAACACCGGGAAGGCCCCCGTGATTTCCGTACCCGCACTTCTGGCAGAGGGCTGCCCTTCTTCGTCGCATTCCTGGCCTTCCTCGCGGCCCTCGCAGCGGTCACTCCCACCGCCGTGCTCGCGGCCGGCAACGGCGGAGCGAGCAGCAGCGGCAGCGACGGCGAAAGGATCCCAAAGCCTGGGGATTCGGTCAGGGTTGGGAGTACCGAGGTCAAGGTGAGTATAACATGAAAAGTCAGAAAAAAAAAAGTCCACCGCCCCCCCGCAAAAACCCCTTCTTGCCGGCACGCAACTGATGTAAAACCAACTTTCGCCCCTTTAAAATAACAACCTCGAACAATTATACCATAGCTTGGGCAAACTCTCAAACCGGGCAAGGTGTTTGCGGCAAAGGACAAGGCCGGCAACGATGTCATTTACAAAAAGACGACCGGCGACACTAGCCCCGATGCGATCGCAGCGACTCATGCATGTGCGTAGTCAGCGACGCCCATCCCACCATTCTATTTACTGTATTTTTTTTTTGGTTAACCTCCCGTTGCGGCAACCTTATCAACACGCAATCATGCACACACCCCACCAACGGAAAAACAGCCGGCCAACTCGTCGCCCATGCCGGTCGTGAGTCCGTGCAGAAAAAGGTCGGCAACGAGGACCTTCACGAGTACCTCGGGCGCAAGCGGGAGAACCCCGGCCTCGGATTGTACAAGCCCAACAGCGCCGACATCATCAAGCAGGTCAACGGCCAACAGGACCGAATCGGATACGAGCACCGAGACGTCAACCCGGGCAACATTCGCGTGTCCGAAAACGTGATGGTGGGTGGTTCTTTTGCACGGATCATTTTTCATACGATTCCTTCCACCCCCCCTCCCCCCCCCCTCTCTCTTCTTCTTCTTCTTCTTCTTCTTCTTCTTCTTCTTCTTCTTATTCGCCTTCATTTTTTTATTTGGGATGCTTTTATTGTGCTGCCTTCTCTAATCTCGTGCGAGACTTCATCTCTCTTTTTCATTACTAACATTTTTTTTGGGTCGTCTATTACTAGGGAAAGCCTACGTACTCTCTGATCGACTGGGATCACGGTAAGACACGCCAACTCCCCCGCCCCCCTCCTGGGCCCTTTCACGCTAACGTTTCCTCCTGACCCTCCGTAAAAAAAAAAAAATTTTTTTTTTCTCCAGCCAGGAAAACGAGCGACGTCCAGAAAACGGCTTTTGGCCGCGAAGACGCGAAAGAGTACCGCCAAGACGGCGAGAGGCAGATCAAGCAGTGGTGCGGGCTGAACGGCTTCTCGTTCCGCGCCGGCGGGCTCTTCCGTCGCGCGGGCTCGTGCGGGGCTGGCGGCGGCAAGAAGGACGCGACGGCGGCGGCGGCGGCAAAGAACAGCGGAAAGGCGCCCGGCGGAGACGCGGCCAAGACTGGCGCCGCGGGCAAGGGAGGCAAGACGACCGAGGCGGGCGCCGGCAAGGCGGCTGCGACGGCGCGCGGGGCTGCTGGAGCCGCCGCCGGCGGCAAAGGGACCGCGGCCACTGCAACGGGCGCCGGCGGAAAAGGAAAGGCGACGGCAGACGGCGGCAAGGCCGCGGGCGCCGGTGGAGGCAAAGGCGCGGCTGCGGGCAGCAAGGCGCAGGGGTCGACCCGCGGCGTCGCCGGCGACAGCGGGAAGACCGCTGCGGGTAAAGGAGCCGGCGTGGGCAAGGCGGGTGGCGGCGCCGGCACCGGTAAGGATGCGAGCGCCACCACCGGCAAGACCGCGGGGACGACTCCGCGCGGCGGCACCGGCGGCGCAACGACCGGCGGCAAAGGGACGCCCAAAGCAGCAGGGACCGCCGCCCGTGGCACGGGCGGCGGTGCGGCAGCCGGAGGAGGTAAAGCCGGCGGGCCGGCGGCGAACGGCAAGACTCCGGTTGGCGCAGCCGGAGGCAAAGGCGCCGGCAACGGCAAGACTGCAGGGACCACTGGACGCGGCACCACCGCCGGCTCGAACGGCGGTGCAGCCGGAGGGAAAGCCACAGCAGCCGGCGGCAAGGGAGTCGCTGGTGCCAGTAAGGCGCTCGCGTCCACCCGCGGCGGCGGTGGCGGTGGGGTTGCGGCGGGCGGCGGCGGTAAAAGCGGCAAGACACCGGTGGGCGGTGCCGGGAAAGGCGCTGGCGGTGCAGGCAAAGCGGGTGGAGCCGCCGGCGCCGGCGCCGGTAAAACTGGTGGTACGAGCGGCAAGACCGCGGGGGCTGGACGCGGCACGGGCGCCAACGGAGCAGGCGGAGGCGGCGGCAAAGCTGCAGCGACTGCCGCCCGTGGCGGTGGCGGTGGCGGTGGTGCAGCCGGAGGAGGGAAAGCTGGCGGTGCGAACACCAAAGCCGCAACGGGCGCTGGCGGTGGTAAAGCAGCTGGTGCGGGCAAAGCCGGTGGCGCCGGCACCGGCAAGGCTGGTGGTGGTACGACTGGCAAGACCGCGGGTACCGGACGCGGCACCGGCGCCAACGGAGGAGGCGGAGGCGGTAAAGGCACACCCGCTGCTGGCAAGGCTGGAGCGACAGGAACAGGAGCAGGCAAAGCCGGCGGTGCGAACGGCAAGACTTCTGTAGCTGGCAAAGCTGCCGGCACCGCCAAGGCTGGTGGCGTTACCGGCGGCAAGACTGCAGGCACTGGCACTGGACGCGGAACCGGCGCCAACAGCGGAGCCGGAGGAAAAGCCACCGGAGCCGGCGGCAAAGGTGCCACAGCGGGCACCAAGGCGCCAGCCTCGACCCGTGGCAGCGGTGGTGGTGGTGGAACGCCCGGTAAAGCGGGTGGTGCGAACGGCAAGACCGCTGTGGGCGGCGCCGGGAAAGGGGCTGGTGCGGGTAAAGCCGCAGGTGCTGGTGCCGGTAAAGCTGGTGGCGGCACCAATGGCAAGACGGCAGGTACAGGACGCGGAACCGGCGCCAACGGCGGAGCGGGAGGAAAAGCGACCGGAACCGGCGGCAGAGGAGCCACAGCTGGCACCAAGGCGCCAGCGTCGACCCGCGGCGGCGGCGGTGGTGGTGGAACCTCCGGTAAAGCGGGTGGTGCGAACGGCAAGACCACTGTGGGCGGCGCCGGCAAAGGGGCTGGTGCGGGTAAAGCCGCAGGTGCCGGTGCCGGTAAAGCTGGTGGCGTTACCAATGGCAAGACGGCAGGTGCTGGACGCGGAGCCGGCGCCAACGGCGGAGCAGGAGGAAAAGCGACCGGAGCGGGCGGCAAAGGAGCCACAGCCAAGGCGCCAGCCTCGACCCGCGGCGGTGGTGGTGGTGGTGGAACCGCCGGTAAAGCGGGTGGTGCGAACGGCAAGACCGCTGTGGGCGGTGCCGGCAAAGGGGCTGGTGCGGGTAAAGCCACAGGTGCCGGTGCTGGTAAGGCTGGTGGCGTTACCAACGGCAAGACGGCAGGTACAGGACGCGGAACCGGCGCCAACGGCGGAGCGGGAGGAAAAGCGACCGCAACCGGCGGCAGAGGAGCCACAGCTGGCACCAAGGCGCCAGCGTCGACCCGCGGCGGCGGCGGTGGTGGTGGAACCCCCGGTAAAGCGGGTGGTGCGAACGGCAAGACCACTGTGGGCGGCGCCGGGAAAGGGGCTGGTGCGGGTAAAGCCGCAGGTGCCGGTGCCGGTAAAGCTGGTGGCGTTACCAATGGCAAGACGGCAGGTGCTGGACGCGGAGCCGGCGCCAACGGCGGAGCGGGAGGAAAAGCGACCGGAGCGGGCGGCAAAGGAGCCACAGCTGGCACCAAAGCGCCAGCCTCGACCCGCGGCGGTGGTGGTGGTGGTGGAACCCCCGGTAAAGCGGGTGGTGCGAACGGCAAGACCGCTGTGGGCGGTGCCGGCAAAGGGGCTGGTGCGGGTAAAGCCACAGGTGCCGGTGCTGGTAAGGCTGGTGGCGTTACCAACGGCAAGACGGCAGGTACAGGACGCGGAACCGGCGCCAACGGCGGAGCGGGAGGAAAAGCGACCGGAACCGGCGGCAAAGGAGCCACAGCTGGCACCAAGGCGCCAGCGTCGACCCGCGGCGGCGGCGGTGGTGGTGGAACCCCCGGTAAAGCGGGTGGTGCGAACGGCAAGACCACTGTGGGCGGCGCCGGCAAAGGGGCTGGTGCGGGTAAAGCCGCAGGTGCCGGTGCCGGTAAAGCTGGTGGCGTTACCAATGGCAAGACGGCAGGTGCAGGACGCGGAACCGGTGCCAACGGCGGGGCGGGAGGAAAAGCGGCCGGAGCCGGCGGCAAAGGAGCCACAGCGGGCACCAAGGCGCCAGCGTCGACCCGCGGCGGCGGTGGTGGTGGTGGAACCCCCGGTAAAGCGGGTGGCGCGAACGGCAAGACCACTGTGGGCGGTGCCGGCAAAGGGGCTGGTGCGGGTAAAGCCACAGGTGCCGGTGCTGGTAAGGCTGGTGGCGTTACCAACGGCAAGACGGCAGGTACAGGACGCGGAACCGGTGCCAACGGCGGGGCGGGAGGAAAAGCGACCGGAGCCGGCAGCAAAGGAGCCACAGCCAAGGCGCCAGCCTCGACCCGCGGCGGTGGTGGTGGTAGTGGAACGGCCGGTAAAGCGGGCGGTGCGACCGGTAAGACCGCAGGGGGCGGCACCGGGAAAGGTGCTGGTACGGGCAAAACGGTAGGCGCTGGTGCTGGTGCCGGTAAGGCTAGTGGCGGTACCAACGCGAAGACGGCAGGTACTGGACGCGGTTCCGGCGCCAACGGCGGAACCGGAGGAAAAGGGACCGGAACCGGCGGCAAAGGAGTCGCTGGTGGAAGCAAGGCGCCAGCGTCGACCCGCGGCGGAGGAGGAGCTGCCGGCGGCGGTAAAGCCGGCACTGCGAACGGCAAGACCGCAGCGGCCGGTGGAGGTAAAGGAGCTGCTGCGGTCAAAGCAGGAGGCGTCGGTGCCGGTAAAGCCGGTGGCGTTGCCAACGGCAAGACCGCAGGCGCTGGACGCGGTACCGGCGCGAACGGAGGCGGCAAAGGAACACCAGCTGGCGGCAAGGCTGCAACGACCACCCGCGGCGGCGGCGGTGGAGCCGGAGGAGGTAAAGCTGTCGGCGCGAGCGGCAAGGCTGCAGCAGCAGCGGGCGCTGGCGGTGGTAAAGGCGGCGGCGCGGGGAAAGCTGGTGGCGCCGGCAAGGGTGGTGGTAGTACGCCTGGCAAGACCGCGAGTACCGGACGCGGAACCGCCGGCGGCAAAGGAGTCGCTGCCGGAAGCAAGGCGCCAGCGTCGACTCGCGGCGGCGGTGGAGGAACGGCCGGCGGCGGCGGTAAAGCGGGTGGTGCGAACACCAAGACCGCTGTGGGCGGAGGCGGCAAAGGAGCTGGCGCTAGCAAAGCAGGAAGCGCCGGCGCCGTAGGTAAGACGGCAGGAGCTGGACGAGGCACCGGCGCGAACGGAGGCGGCAAGGCAGCAGTCGCTGCCCGCGGCGGTGGAGCTCAAACTGGCGGCGGAGGCAAAGGAATGGGTGGTGCTGGCGGCAAGACCGGAACGACTGGAGCCGGAACTGGTAAAGGTGCTGCTGGTAAGCCCGCTGGCGGCGGCGGCGGCAAAAATGGTGGTGCCACTGGCGCGGCCCGCGCAAACGGTGGAGGCGGCGGTAAGGCGACTCCTCAGGCTGCCGGCAGGAAGGCTGACACGCAGGCCCGCAGCACTACTGGCGGCGGAGCCGGAGGCGGAAAGACCGTGGCAGGCAAAACTGGCGGAAGCGCGGCGGGCCGCGGCACCGGCACCAATGGAGGCGGAAGCGCTAAAGTGGCCGCAGCTGGCGGCAAGGCACCAGCGGCGAACCGCGGTGGCGGCGGCGGCGGCGGAGCTGGAGGCGGCAAGGCCGGAGGCGCCGGCAGTAAAGGAGCCGCAGCACCTGGACGTAAGGCAGTGGCGACAACACGCGGTGGTACTGGCGCCGGCGGCGGCGGCGGCGGCGGCAAAGCCGGGGGTTCGAATGGCAAGCCGGCCGCTGGCAGTCGTGGCACTGGCGCGAACGGCGGCGGCGGTGGTGGGGGTGGAAAACAGGCCGCAGCGGGAAGCAAGGCAGCCCCGACGACGGCGCGCGGCGGAGGTGGAGGCGGCGCCAAGGGCGGCGGGGGAGGAGGTAAGGCGGCCGGAGGTGCCGGCGGCGGTGGTGGCGGTTCTGCGCGCGGCAACACCGGTCGTAGCGTTGGAGGAGGAGCGAGCAAAGCGACCCCTGTGCGCACGAATGGCGGCGGTGGAAGCGCTGCGCCGAAGAGCCAGGCGAGAGGAG
Source organism: Zopfochytrium polystomum (assembly GCA_025765615.1). Lineage (NCBI taxonomy): Eukaryota > Fungi > Chytridiomycota > Chytridiomycetes > Chytridiales > Chytridiaceae > Zopfochytrium > Zopfochytrium polystomum. The sequence goes on from JAIVFJ010000380.1 coordinate 40,590, forward strand.
GTACCAGCGGTGGCGGCGGCGGGACAAAGGCTCCGGCGCAGAAACAGCAAACTGGAGGTGGAGGCGGCGGCGGCGGCGCGGCGAGGCAGTCAGGCACGACGTCGAAGCAGGCGGCAGCAGCAGCACCGCAGAAACAGCAAGCAGCTGCGCCGAAACAGCAGGCAAAACCATCGTCAGCTGCTGCCGCGCAGAAGCAACAACCGGCAGCAGCTTCTAAGCAGGTGGCGGCCCCGAAGCAGCAGCAGCAGGCGGCTAAGCCCGCAGCGGCAGCATCGAAGCCGGCAAGTGGTGGTGGGGGAGGAGGCAAAAAGAAATGAGGAGGAGTTAGAGAGGAAATGTATCGGACCTCAACGGGATGATTTGCCGAGTGCATTGTCTTCGTCGTTACAGTACTACTACTACTTACACTTCACTTTTCAATCATTTTCGATACTACTACTACTTCTTCTACTACACAAGTGCTGTTTCCTCTTTCCGTTCTTCTCTGAATAATGCGCATTTGGCCAACACACACACATACATATTTTCGTCAGGGACGACAGGAACATGTTGAGTAAGGTCTTGGTCAAGCAGGACCGATCCTTCCGCCAGTAGGACCAATACTTAGCTCCCTGGTGACAAAAACGAACTCTACGTACAGCAGCAGCAGCAGCAGCGCCAGCCGCGACGTCATCGTAGCCACCCTGGCCGTCGCTCCCTAGCATGGTTGTGGCCGAAATTCTTTCGCGCCTCTTGGTCCCAGACCTGTGGGCCACCGCTACCGCGTCGGCAACTTGACGACATTTGAGCGTTAGGGGCGTCGTCGCTTTCTGCTGCAAATTTGATACTTCCCATACCTGACCGAAACACACACCTTGCTTGCTCCCAACATGTTGAAAACCCATCTGTCTCCAGGTCGCGGAGAGTGCGAACCAGTCTGTCTGGCGGCGAATGCTCCTTAAAACATACTACCGCGGCAACACCTTCGTTGCAAGGCTACCCATGCCCGACGGCGACGTCTGGCCGTGGATGCCGATGATAAAGTCTATCTCGATCCAAACGGCGAGCAGCCATGGCCTGCAGCCAGCGCTGCAGTCGGTCCAGGCGGTACGGAATCGATTCGTTGGGAATGAATTAGTTCACGCGGTGGCGGCGGCCGCCCAGGCCCGCACCGGGCGTTGTGAAGGGGAGTTGTTGGCGAAGAGCAGAGTGCGGACAAATGTGTGAGGTGAAGTCAGGTCACACGCCCGTCCAACTCGTTTTGCACAGGACTTTGCAAACAAGGACATGGACATTCTGTTGGGTTCTGGTTTTGAAACACCCTGTCTGACAGTTGAGATTCCTCAATTTAGCAATAGAGCCAGGAAGTTGTGCAAAAATTTTGTGGTTGCTGAATGTCTATATGTTATATGTTGTATGAAGGGCAGATGGCTGAGTTGGTCCAAGGCACCAGATTAAGGCTCTGGTCTCCCTGGAGGCGTGGGTTTGAATCCCACTCTGCTCAATTACACTGCCAGAATATCACCCTAGGATCATTTCAACCCTGAGCCTTGATGATCTGCCTTTTCGGACCACATACAGGTTTTGATAGTTGAATGTAATCGGACTTCTATCTCCCAATTGCTGAGCACACCAATAAATTTCAGGGAAAATTGGAAGAACAATTGAAATAATTGAGGAATGGACAGAGCACCAATGAGGTCCAATGGCTGCAAGCTTGTGCACCTTTTGACCCACAATTTTTGGCCTTTCAGGAATTGTTTCCTTACGAGAATCTCACAGAACCAATCGCCCTGACATTGCATTGTACACCACACAATTAACCTTTTGAGAGCCCTGCGCCCCCTCACTCTCCTCAAAAAAAATTCTGCTAGTGTCAGATAGCAGTAGGCTGATATCATGGGGAAGCTCTGTTAACTCAGTTGGTAAGAGTGTAGAGCTACTACGCCCTCTTGTGACTTGAGGTACTCTAAAGTCACAAGTTCGATCCCTGTACAGAGCATGTGGATAAATAAGGTGACTGATTTTCTGGAGCACCACACTTTAAGCTGTCTTGGTTCCTCAACCCCAAAAGACTGAGCCAGTTTGAATTGTCAATCTGGTTTTTGCGCAAAGTACTGAGACCAAGAATTGGCGATCAAGTTGGCAATGGCAGCAGGCGCGATCAGGTTGAGTGTCCTGTTTGTCACTGAGGGTTTTGAGGACATGGGCAAGGTTTGGTGGACAGGTCACAAAGAGAGGCGGAGTCGCAGGTGGAGCCAAGCCAAGTTGCAATCAAGTGTGGTACGACTTTTTTGCTTGCTTTTTCAATGTGTCTACTTTTTTTTTTCATTCCACTAATTGGGTTGTCTTTTTCACTCTGATTGCTGTCAAAAAAAAGGATTCTTTGTGGGCAACTTAGGGGTCTTGAATTCTCCTTGCACAGCTAAAGGAGATGTGGCTACCTATAGCCCTCACCATTGCCACATGAGTGGGCAATCCTGGGGCTTGCTGCTGTGGAGATGGAGGTAGTACACTACTGAAGGTGGTGGTGGTGGGAGGTTGATCTTGGCTTCTGTCAGTCTTGTGTTTGTCTTTATACAAAACTGTTACAAGGACCCTCACTTGCAAAATGCTGCAAGTCATCCTTGCAGAGCAGTGTCAGGTCAAAACTCCTGCACACTGCTTACACACCAAAAGACCCAAAACTAACAAGACTTTCTCCCACATCACGTGACCGCCTATCCTGGGGTACCTCGTTCCACCATTACATCATCTAATGCATTGGGTCCTGGGATGTCCCCCAGTGTTGTAAATCACCCTCTGGAAACCTCTGGAACCTTCTAGAACATTCCTTCATGGAACCTTGTGGAACCTTCTGGAACCTTCGTTGTTTTCCTGACTTGTCTTGTTGTCATTGGTATCATTGGTATCATTATATTACTAATTGCTCTTTCTGGAACTTTCTTTGAGTTTTGACAAGGAAGACTCTTAAAAGGTATAAAAGGGGGTTGGGAGACCTGTCCCATCCCTCAAGTGAATTATTGTTTCCAATACAATCATCACTCCTCTCAGTTCCTTGTCTGCCTTGTCCTGTCCTGCCATATTCCTGACACCCAGTGTCCAAAGTGGCAAGCCTGCACCCCTAATATGCCCAGTATCCCTCTGACCAGATTGCTTTACCTCAGCTCCAGCGCCGTCACCGTCCACCAACAATATGAAGTTTTTTGGATGACAGCTAATATTCATTACTTGATACACAGCTAGCCTCTGCCATGGCAAACCCTGTGATTCCGAGAGTCGGACCTATGCTGTAGTTCCCCTCTGCTAGACACTATAGCTGGATTCGACCAAAGATCTCATGCTGGAACAGTCCCTGGCGACTGGAAAAGGACTGATCCAGCTGACAATTTTGGATTCAAAGATTGCAGTTGGTTGTGGGAGGCCAGAAACCTTGAGGCAAAAGTAACTACTCCCATTTAGGGTCAGTTTGAGCTCAGTAACAATGTAGTGTGAAACTGCAAATGTCAGGAGTGCTGCATTTGTGGACATGACAGACAAACAAGCCCACTGGTTCTACAGCAGTCTCCAGGGTGTGACAGACAACACAGTGGCATTGAGCAAACCATAAATCATAAGCTTTCAAAAGCCTTCAAATGAAGGCAAAGGACAGTGGATTAAGTGTCTGCAGCGCGATTGGGAGGTGGGGGAGGGGTTGATGGGCAGGTGATCCCTTAAGAAAATGGGACTATGAGGCTCCAATTGCGCAGACTTTTTGATCTGAAGCGGCTTGACACCAATGGTGACATCCAACAGAGACATGAGGGCAAAATTATTTACGGAGATATCCTGAAAATTTTGGTGAGTGAGACAGGGCCAGAAACTGTCAGCTGAAAAATTGCCAGAAATAACAAAATGCTGACAAACTAGTGATTTCTTTGTATTGGCAGGTCTGTCTGCCGTCCAGCCACTGACAGGAGTGTTGATTTCAACTTTGCAAGTAGGTCACTCACCAAGGTTTTCAGGATATTGCAGTAACAGATGGAGGAATGAGCAGAGTGGAATTCGAACCCTCTCGGGACTACGACCTGAACGTAGCGCCTTGGACCGCTCAGCCATCTGCCCCCATCCTCACACATACCCCTTTTAATAATAGCGTGCACTTAGCCGCTCATCAAGGCAGTGTATCCATGAAGGATAATGGATACCGAGAAGGAACTCAATCAGAGTCTTTCCCCAGTACGATATTTACAAAATGGCAACTACAAGAACATTGTCCTAATTTCAAATAGTGCAGCGGGGAAGGCTGAAAGACAGCCTTCTTGGCTCAGTTGGCAGAGCGTCTCCCTAGTACCAGGAGTGAATCCTGACGGCAGGAGAAGGTCACCAGTTCGATTCTGGTAGAAGGCATGGCTGGCAGGAATTGGGCCTGTTCTATCCCATTATTGAGCCTTACTGGCAGGGAGCGCATTCTGCATTGATCTGCATTTCTGGGTTATTTTCCAATCAATCTGAAACCAGCCAGGAAGGAGGCTAAGGCTGGCTGGATTCAGACCAGATACTAAGAGCTCTGTATCCAAGAATACACACAGACATGGTTTTCTCATATCTGTTTAAAGACCCAGATATCTGGTGGAGGGCGGATGTCTGGACTTTGTCAGCAGATTGGGCAGATATTTGGTCTTTTTGCATATCAGTGACTGGGAATTATCTGTGAGGCAGATGTGGGCAGTAATTGTCCACCACATCCGCCAGAGGTTTGGAGCAGATCCGGCAGAGATCCAGCAGAGGTCCAGTCTCCACTTTCTCAGATGCCAGCCTTAAAGGAAGCTGTTCTCCAGCACTGCCCATTGATTGTGTGCATACTCCAGAACTGTGTTCAAGTCATACCACTTGCACTTAATCAGGAACTTCTGTTTTGGTTTTTTTCTTTTCCCCTGAGGCACAAATCTGCACCCAAACCTCTTTATAATTGTATGATGTTCCTAAGTGAGACACATTTGACACAAGGCAAAGTCTCAGCACGGTAGAAGAGTCAGGCATGCTAGCCTATTTGTTTACTTGGCTAAACTGGATTGTTGTTGTTCTTCCCACAAGATTTTGCAAACCCCACGAAATCTTTGCACTGGTCACATGGTGTAGTTGGTTATCACGTCTGTCTAACACACAGACGGTCTCCAGTTCGAGTCTGGATGTGACCAAATTCTCCTCTTTCTTGTCCCAGCTCTACTGTCTGTTTGTGGTGTTTGTGCTGTTGGCAAAAGATGGGGACTGGGCTGGTGAAGGGGTCTTGTGTGGGTTTCAGTTCCCAAATCAGGAAGGTGGCTCCAGAGCCCTAAAAAGGTATTGGATGGACAGTGTGTTGAGGGCACAGGCCTACTGTGCGTCTGGCAATAATTCTACCACTGAACCCACTGTTGTGCAATGCCTATGAACGTGGCAAATTCCCAGTGTTACTCTGTTGACTAGTATCTCATCTTCTCCAACGCATTTTCCAGCAAGAACAGCAAAGTTGGTCAGTGTACTCAGAGTGGACCACACCTGCAGCTTTACATGACTAGAACTTTGTTCCAAAAAGTTCCATTATATACACTCTGATCTTTGTTTTCAAGAGCCCACCTGGTGGGGGGCAAATTCAAGGAGAGAAAGCCTGATCATTCCCAGGTGAGGCTCCAACATGACGCAACTCAGGTGTAATTGTGTCCTCCCCATGGCCAGAAAAAAGGGACAAATATTGCTGCTTTGTTTAAAAGTGTTGCTGTGCACAGATTGTAATCGACACTGCGCAGAAAAAACTGGGGGGTCTGTTGGTTTGTCCAGAAAAACTTTTCCCATTTTGTTTGAACAGCAATCCAAGCGTGACAGTTTTTGATGTGCTGCAAGGCAGCAAAGCATAAGTTAAAAAGTTTTCTTTTCTTTTTTGTCACGATCTTTGTCAGGTCAGTCTCCTGCATTCCCAAATTGTTTTTACATTTAGTTTTGCCCATAAAAACAGTCAAGAACAAGAAAAGGTCTCGCCTTAGAGGTTGAACCACTCTTGCCACTGCCACTTTTGATCATATTAGCTATGAAACAAGCTCTGTCTGGAGGCTCTGCTCAGGCTGTTTTTTTTTTTTCTCCGCATGGAAACAGTCTGGAGCAAAACAGCAATACCAATTTATTGGATCAACTTGTACCCATCAAAGCAAATTGCAATGAAGCCCCTCGCATCATTTATTTGCTATGCTTTGACAAAGCAATCACTGCCCAGTGTAGTTAGAAAAACAAGAGAAAAATACCTGCTCAGTGTCACCTGCCTCTGTTTGGTGGCAGCACCAACCAGCCTCCCCTCAACACTCCAGACTGATTGTGGGAGTCTTCAAGGCCCCCACCATCACAATTTCCACTGTGGGGAGACCGTCAACCCAAATGTTGAGGCCGCACCCGGATTCGAACCGGGGTTCCCAGAATCAAAATCTGATGTGATAACCCCTACACTATGCAGCCATGCCCTGGGCAGCAAACCGTAAGGATCACGTTTGTGGACAAAACTTCGCATCACATCCTCTTTCCAAAAAAAAAAAAAAAAAGGAAAAGAAGAAAGCTTCCTTTTCTTCTTCATTTTGTTTCCTTCCAACATGCCCTTATGTTATTAGCACACAGAACTGAGTTCTGTTTGTTGCTGCCTGTTGTCTGCCATCACCTCGCTCCCCAGGCCTCGCACTGTATGGAGCGTCTTGCAGGCCACAAACCTCAGCAGTTTGGAAATGGCAGACCAGGCAGTGTTTAAACCTTCCACAACTTGAGGAGGGCAACCTACAGTGCCATTGTGCCAGTCTGTGCCACTGTTTTTCCAAATTAGATAACAAAACCCTTTGGGAAAGTTGCATTTTGAGGTCAAAGGATTGAATCAAATTGAATCACATAGGAAATGCAGTCTTAAGGATCAGAGTGAGTCCTTATCCTTTCCAAGGCGAGTTTTATGGAATGCAGGATATCTGGCAGTGGACAAGTCATGACAATCCATTGTGGATGATTTTCATGGAGTGTGACATGAGTGGACTCCTTAGCTCAACGGTAGAGCATTCGACTCCAGATCGAAAGGTTGCGTGTTCAAATCACGTAGGGGTCATTTAAAGACCTACTACACAGTCCATATATTTATTATTGACAGTGTTTGAGTTACTCAGTTCCAGCTCCCTTTCCGCCGCTGGTGCAGGCAATGTCTGGAGCCCAAAGCATGGATTCAACTTGGTTTTGTGTGACAATCGAGAAAGATTTCCCCAACTGCAACAATGAGCCCTTCAGCCCCAGGGAGAGTAAGGCTGTCGTCTGCTTATCTCTATTGGGGGTTTTTTTTCCTTTTTTTATTTTATTTTATTATTTTCACTAACTCCACCAAAAAAATTTGTAAAATCCTGCCAAAGTTGGCATAAAATACACATTGGAGAACTCCATATTGTGTCCAAAATCCAAAGAAATTTGATTGAGAAAGTATCAGGAAAAGGCAAAGTATCCTAATTATCTGCTTGTTGTTGGATATTTCAGATGATCTTGAATATTTCTTGAGTTTTCCATAAAAACCATAAAATTTGTTGGGTTTTTACTGTAGACACACAATGTGGTATTTCAGTGCCCATTTTATGCCAACTTTGGCCAGATTTTACGATTTTTTGGCAGAGTTAGTACTGCAAAGAAACCAATTTATCTGAGATAAGCAGACTGCAGGCTTTACAGGAGAGTGGAGACTTAGTTTGGGTGAGGCTGCCCTCTCTATTGGCACTGAGTCTTTGGGGCAACAGTTTGCAATCCTCTCATCAAATTTTGTCACAGTTGGATGCAGAATGTGAAGGTAGGAAACTGGATCAATAAACTAGCAGTCTTTTGACTTCTAGTACCACTGACCAGCGCCAGTTATGTTTCCAACAGGAATCTGGCCTCAGCTACTTGAAGGAGACCAAAAAGTGGGAAACAATTGCAACATAGAACACTGCCAAGCCCCAGTAGTTGTAAGAGTATTTGAGCTGTGGCCCATGCTGAAGCCTTTCTCCTGGGCAATGAAGGTTCAACCACAGACAAGCATGGGGACTGCTGGCTGATGCAAAAGAAGATTATCAGCAGTTGGCACCACCACGCAAATTGCGTCACACATGGAGCGCATGTCAGTTGCAGGAACTTGGAATGAACAAATGAGCAGTCAGTGCTGAGTATAGTGCATCCAACCACCCAGGTTCGAACTGGGGACCTCATGATGGCACCAGGCAGAGGGTTGTTCCTTTTCACTCCTGCGTTGCATTGCTTCTCAACATTAGCTCCAAGCACCTAAGGCTCCTCAAAGGAAACCGTTAACTGTCACACCATCCGAAACCTTATTTGCCACAATCTGAATTTTTTATCTTGAATTCTCAAGCGCAAAGAAGAGCGATATGAGCGAGAGGATGAGAGTAGTCCCGAAAAAAAAGGGACAAAAAAGAAAGAGAGGAAAGTTGGACAAAAAGCTGTGGCTGTTGGTCACAACACTCGATGCGAAGATGAGTCCTTCACCCTAACGTGTCGCTTTAATCCTTCTTTTCGCAAGAACCTGCAATTATTTCAGTGTCATACTTTTTCCCAAGAAATAGACCTTAAGCCACATAAGCAGACAAATTTCGGCCGAAGCTCCAAAGGTTTGAGAGTCTCTGTGTGCTCTTTCAGGTTGCCAACTCGATTAAAGCTGTGGAAATTATATTCCATCAATGTAAGGAGAGACGCGGTAATTGAAAATGTGTACCTCTTCCTGCAGCCTTCCGTATTGCAGACAAACTTCTTTTCAGGAATCTGCGCTGTCTGGTGGACTGCTGTTTCCGCAGACTGTGTTGTCACGTGGACTTCTTTTCGTTTTTCCTTGTCGGGGTGTACTGTGCGGCTGTGATCTTCAAACTCAGCGTTGCTGGAAAACTGCTCTTGGCAATATCTACACACGCAAGATTTCAGTTTGTCAAACCAGGCGGCGCGCTCACTGAGAAAGTAAACAAGTTTTTGTTTAATTATTGAGGGATCAATGACTGCAAAGGTCATAACAAACATGAGAAACTCGGATAGATTGCCGTATGCCTTAACAATTTCGTTAATGTCAAATCTCGGCAAAAAGGGAGCTGTCCCTCGTTTATCCCAGAACTTCTGGTCAGCTTCATCAGTGAGGGCCGTTCGCTGGGTGTCGCGTATGGCCTTGCGTCTGGCAGTGCTTGTGGTCGCGCTCGTGTACTCCTCAATTTGAAGGCAAGCAGCCTCAACGGTGTCGTTCTCCACCACTGGCAGTGGTTTGGCAATTCGGCGGTCGACCAGTCGATTGACTCAGGCAGAGTATAGAACCCCTTTCCGCCTTCCAAAACAGCTGTGTTGAGCCTCGACGAATCGCGAGCAACGTAGTGCTCAAACTAAAATTGGTACTGAGGACCTGTTAAGTGTATAAAAAAACTCAACTGTGACACGTGATCCGTCACGGTGTCCTAGGGACATCCTTGCAGCCTCGCCACCCACAAGCAATGCCGTAGTTGTGGCTAAAGCCTTTCGATGGGAGTTCATTGTCGCTAGTGATGCCTGGCCGTTCAAACGATAACATCAGGATGTCAAATCAAAACTCACCTGCATACCTGCCATCCGTGTTATTTTCTTCAGGTATTTCGTGCAGTTGTTATAAGTTGTGCTTTTATCATTAAGAAATCTTCACAGGGAGGTTAAAATGCATCGAATAACACTTATTGCTCGGGGCACTGACAAATTGCTCGAATCTAACGCCGGAATGACAGGAAAGCTAAGGCAGTCTTCCTTTATGCGAAGGTCTTTTTTCTCCAGAATCTTAGCGACGTCCGAAACGACAAAAAAGCCCCGGGTGTAAAAATTGATGAACATCCTTGCACCGTTTTAGTGAGTAGCAGTTAGCTGAGGAGACGCTAAAGCTTCATAAAAAAAAAAGTCTCACCAATTTGCCGCGCTGCACACATGCACAGACTCTGCAGGCAGGCCCACACGAAATGTATACTGATTGTTACGAATCGTTTCTCCCTTAATGAAGCTAATATCTATTGTTCCAACCAAGAGATTGCCATCGAATTGAAGATGGACGTCACTGACATTCAGTCCCCCGATAAACTTGGTGAACAAGGATTCGTCTGAAGAATAATGAGGAGTTAGGAGAGAGTAATTTAACTAATCCAGCGCGCGCTTCTGCGCACCATCTACTCCTTCAAAGGGATCACCTATCAGACCATCCAGTATTTTCTGCTCGCAACTGCGCAGCAGTTCGTCGCGGGCCTCCTTTCCTACAATGTCTCCCTTGTCCCCGTAGCCTTGAGCTCTGGTGTACGATGATATTCTGGCGCCAGTTGAGTGAGCAATGGTGTTTGCCACTGCAAAACGGAGCAACTGCAAAAAATTTTCAGCCGAGAAGGTTTTAAAGAGATGCTCGATTTCTCAATGCAAAACAGACCGTGAATCCACCAATTGCCCAACCTTTCGACGCGTCTTTTCATCAAAACGTCATCAAGAGTTTTCATTATAAGAGCATGGGCATCTCAGTCGATCAAAACCACCCTGCAGGGAATTTCTTTTGAGTTGATACAATCCCAGAGGCGTTTGACACCACTCCACTCAACTGCAAAAAAAGTCTCTTGCTCTCTCTGCTTACCTTCGGCGCTCGTTGAATAACGGGTTTACTGACTCGTATTCCCGAAGGGATGAGAAAGACTGGAAACATTCAGCATCAGGCAGAAGAAACGTTCAACTTGTCACTGTTGTGCGCTTACCTTGGCCACCAACTCAAGCTGGCCAGTTCGACCCAAATTTTTGAACCAAGTCGCTTTTTCGTTCAACTGCGTTGTAGACGGTCCCACTGTTAGTTCTTGAACTAGACCAAATCGCAATCACAGTGAAAGGCGACTTTAAAGGCAAACGAGAACATTACGATTGCAAGCAGAGTCTTCAGGCGGGTCTTCACAGTTCCATAACTGAAACAATGGGCATGCTGGCCGTTGCGCTTGTGCATGGCTTGCGCTGCCACATAATTTCGGAGTTGTTCTGTTTTCGTGAAAATTGTGAAGTTTCCGAATCAGCAATTCCACAAAAAGCTGCGTACAGCGCCACTGCAAAACACGCGCAGTACGATTACCAGCAGTAACTTCAACGCTAAAAATGTCGCTTGTTGTAGCTTTTACTTCCGGTCCCCTCACGAAGCCCGTGTACAGGGCTTCCACAAGGCTGCGATTTTTGCGGGTGCCAGGTGCGAGATTTGCATTCTCGTACATTGCCGCAATCCGATTTGTTACCTCCACTGATGGCGCATTCTTGAAGATGCTCACGTGCTCTGTCCGAGTTACCCGCTGCTTCTGTGTTTGGTGCTCCTTGGCAACGCTACGGCCGGCCTGGACAGCCTGGACAGCTCCATCTGACCGAAGGCTGTGATTCAGTTGGTGAGTTCCGTTCAGCTGCAAGTTATCCGCATCTGAAGAAGTGGTGTGGCTGGACTGGACGACCTCACTCAACTGTATGTTTTCTGTAACCAAAGTGGAAGCATGGCGAGCCCTTTTCAGCTGCACGTCATCCGCAGCGGAAGAGGAGGCGTGGCTGTGCTCAGGCGGCGCATCTGCGTTGGATGCCGCGATGTGGTTGGGCAGACAATCACCCTTGCGCCAAACATCTTCATCATCCAAAGCGATCGTGTCGTGTAAACGTGAGCAAGCGCGAGAATCGTTCCATCAGTTGTCCCTCTGAATTAGTTGAACAGGAGGGATCGACCACGCCCACACTCACCGCCAATCGTCCACCTGGTCACCACAAACTCCAAGACGGCATCCATCTCGTCCACTTCGATCTCCATTCCATCTATGTTTTCGTATCTGATTGGGATCGTGGGAACAAGTGGGGGTACGTGACGAGTTCGTGCCTCGCAGCGGCGACCTGACGTGGTCTCGTTCTTTATTTATTTATCTATTTTTTTGCCAAAGCCGGTAACAAACAGAAATAAATAAAAGCTGCTTGGCTTGTCCTCCCGTCGATCATCCAGGCTATCCGATCGGTACCAAATCGTGCAACAGCCACAACAAGATCGAATGGATTGGTTGCTGTGGCGAGGTTGGTTTGTTACTGGTCAGGCTCGAGCTCGAGCGTGTGCGGGTCATAAGAAAATAAAATAAATATTTATGAAAAAAACGAAAGAAAGAGAACGAGAGGAGCAGTGGATCCGTCGATGCCGATCATATCGAATCATGTCCAAGCTGTATGCAGCTTGGCGGCGTATACGCGCAGCGCAACGCCGGCCAGTGTGATGTCACAAGCAGCATGCGCAAAGGTGCGATTCGCCGAGGCCACATGGTAGAGAGGTTTAGAGAGCGACGGATGCGGGGCGGATGGTGGTGGTGACGGTTGGAGAGGACGTTGGGTTGGTTCATGGATAGAAGGGGGGGGGGGGGGGGGGGGG
>JAIVFJ010000381.1:0-52905 GCA_025765615.1 Zopfochytrium polystomum
AGGTCTGCTGTTCCTTGTGCATCTATATTCTCAGTGCAGGGGATGAAATGGGCCAACTTTTGTCCTTCTGCAGATGACAACAAGGATAGAGTCAAATCCATGGGATGGGGGCAGTTTCACAATGAAGTCCATGGATATTGATGACCAAGGGCTGATGGCAATTGGGAGGGGCTCCAGAAGTTCATAGGGCTTGTGTCTGCTGGATTTGTTTCTTTGACAGATTTCACAGCTGCTGACATAGCTCTTGATGAACTTCCTCATGCCTGGCCAGTAGAAGTCTCTGGAAACAAGCTCATATGTCTTGTGCTCTCCTGGGTGTCCAGCTGTTGCTGCATCATGCCTTGTCTTGAGTATCTCAAGTTTTTCCTCTTCTTGGCTGATTTGAATCTTGTGAGGCTTGGGTCCTTGGAAATAGCATGGGCCAACACACTGTCAGGAAGCAGTGAAAGGTGTGTCTTGGATGGTGGGGTTAAACCATCTTCCCCTTCAGGTCCAAGGTCTGTCCTTCTGTGCTCATCAGTGGGGGGGCTTGAATTCTTGACTGGGAACTGTGATTCTTGAATCTTTGACTGAGAGTTCTGTTCTTGGCAAAGACTGTGAGCTGTGGAACTTGAATCTTGAATGTGGAATGTGAACTGTGGTACTTGAATCTTTGACTGTGGGTTCTGTGAACTAGAGTCTTGGTGACGGTGAGCTCCATGAGCTCTACTTGAATCTTGACTGTGAACTGTGAAATGTGGAACTTGAGTCTTGGCTGGGATTTGTGAACTGCAGGCTGACACTGGAGTTGTCTTTGGTGGTTGACCTTCAATACCTGGCTGTGAACCTTGAATCAAGGACTTGCGAGCATGAGACTTGGCTTGACTTGAGTTTTGGGTGACTGTTCCAATTGGTGGAGGTGGACTTGACCAGTGACCCAATCAATGGCAGGGTTCTGGGCTTGCAGCCATGGTAATCCCAGGATGACAGAGAATGTGGGTGAGCCAAGATCCAATACTTCCAGGTTGACCATGGATGGTGGAAAGTCTTGGATGTGGAGGTTTAGCTTGGTTTCATGGCTGATTTCCTTGAACAGAGCATGATTGGCAAAGTGGACCTTGAGGGGTGTGGATTTCTTGATCGTAGGAATGGCACAAGACTTGGCAAGGGTGGCATCAATGATGTTGCAGGATGATCCAGAGTCTATAAGGGCCTTGGTTGTGATGGTTGACTTGGGTGAGAGTTGAATCTTGACATCCATGGTGAGTTGGTGGGGCTTGGAATCTGAGGTGTTTGTGGTGCGAGTGGTGGTGATGAAACAGGGGCAGCTTGAAGGAGGGTCCACGGAATTGCCCCTCAGTGAGCCTGGACCTGGGAGTTTGGGTGCATCTTCCTTGGGCAGTCCTTGACAGCGTGTTCCTTGGAGCCACAGTAGAAGCACAGTCCCTGCTGGGCCCTCCTTGTTTTCTCCTCTTGGCTCAGAGGACCCTTAGGAAGTGTCTCAACTGCATCCACTTGCATGGGTTCAGGAACTGTAAGAGCTTGAGGGACTGGGGTAGGTCTTGATGTAGTTCCTACTTGTCTTTGCTTCAGCCTCTTGGAGTAGAGTCTGTTGTTAATCTTGATGGCAAGGAGAATGTACTCTTCCAAGGTCTCAGGGATGTGCAGAGACTGGGAGAGCATGTCTTGGATGAACTCATGGAGACCATCATGGTACAGCTCCATCAGAGCTGCATCATTGTATCCAGAGTCTCTGGGTAGTTGCTTGAATTGGTTGGTGTAGGCCACACAAGATTGCTTTCCTTGCTTGATATGTTTGAGCTTGGATCTTGCTGTCCAAGATGCGTAGGGGTCACCAAAGGTAGCTTCCAGCCCCTCCCAGAGCTCTTGCAGGGTGGTGGGTGTGCTTGGGAGAGATCTGTACCATGATTGAGCTTGACCAGACAGGAGGGTGCTTGTGAAAAGAACCTTGACTTGCTCACTGGGAAATCTTGAAGGTTGGAGAAGGATGACATTCTCCACAGTGGCCATAAAGTTCCTGAGGTCCTTGGCCAGCCCAGTGAACTTGTCAGGGCTGGGAACCTTGGACTCTCTTGCTTGGTTGGCTTGGGCCAGGGGAAGAGCTTGATGTTCTTGTTGGTGAAGTTGTTGTTGAAGCTGGTGCTGCTGGTGAAGGACTTGTTCTTGGTGTGTCTGTCTGGCTTGAAATTGGTCCATCAAGGCTTGGAAGGAAGTTGCATCAGGAAAGGTGTTGTTTGGGTCAGAAATGATGGCAGAGAGTAGTAGGAGAGGGTGAAGTGAATTATGACGTCAGGAACATGGCAGGACAAGGCAAGGCAGACAAGGAACTGAGAGGAGTGATGATTGTATTGGAAACAATAATTCACTTGAGGGATGGGACAGGTCCCCCCATCCCCCTTTTATACCTTTTGAGAGTCTTCCTTGTCAAGACCCAAAGAAAGTTCCAGAAAGAGCAATTAGTAATACCATGATACCAATGATACCAATGACAAGAACAAGACAAGTCAGGAAAGCAAAGAAGGTTCCAGAAGGTTCCACAAGGTTCCATGAAGGAATGTTCTAGAAGGTTCCAGAGGTTTCCAGAGGGTGATTCATAACAGCCCCCAGACATCTCCTTTTTTGCCCTTTTTCACTTTTCAGGATCGGTATTTGGGACATTGCTCTATTTGCCACCCATAGCCCAGGGTGAGAATTTAGAGAGCACAGTCTCACAACCTGGTTCCCATTGACCAACCCCTGCACACGACAGGGGGAAATTTGATCTTCCAGCCAGATTCCGCTCTTCTCCTCCTGGCGAACACAGCGTGTGTCCTTGGCAAAAAGTTCAACGTTCCACGTCACCCTCTGTCAGGAACAGGGCAGGACAGGACAAGGCAGACAAGGAACTGAGAGGAGTGATGATTGTATTGGAAACAATAATTCACTTGAGGGATGGGACAGGTCCCCCATCCCCCTTTTATACCTTTTGAGAGTGTTCCTTGTCAAGACTCCAAGAAAGTTCCAGAAAGAGCAATTAGTAATACAATGATACCAATGATACCAAGACAAGTCAGGAAAGCAAAGAAGGTTCCAGAAGGTTCCACAAGGTTCCATGAAGGAATGTTCTAGAAGGTTCCAGAAGGTTCCAGAAGGTTCCATGAAGGAATGTTCTAGAAGGTTCCAGAGGTTTCCAGAGGGTGATTCATAACATCATCTCCCCCTTTTAGGCCTCTTCTGCAACTTGGTGGGGTACCTGGTCTTAAACTCGAGCAGAAGGTCTTGGCAGTGAGTGAGGTTTGACTCAGGCTCCCAGGTGTTGTCAGCATCTGAGTAACCTCTCCACTTAACAAGGAACTTGAGTGTTCTTCCAAACCACTTGGCATCCAAGATTTGTTCAACCTCAAATTCCTCTTCACCTTCTACCTCAACTGGAGGAGGAGGAGGAACAACTCTGCCTGGAATGGAATTGGCCACAAACTTCTCTAAAAGGCTGACATGGAAAACTGGGTGGATCTTCATGGATGCAGGGAGATCCAGCTTGAAGGTGACTGGATTGATTTGCTCCAAGATCTTGAAAGGACCCAACTTGAGGTTGTCTAGCTTGGGACTTGGTCTTTTGGTCTGCAAGTTCTTCCTCAGAAGCCAAACTTGCTGACCCACAGCAAGGTCATGGTCCATTCTGTGAGTGTTGGCAAATCTTGAGGCATCTTCTTGGGCTTGCTTCAGGGTGGAGTCCAGGAAGGAGTTGATGATCTTAAGCTTATGTAAGTGTGAAGCCGCAGCAGGAGCCTGGACATTGGATAGGGTCTCTTGTCCCAGAAGATCTCCTCTTGGATTGAAGCCATAGGTTGCAAAGAAAGGAGATAGCTGGGTGCTTGAGTGGAGAGAATTGTTGAGAGCAAATTCTGCCAGTGGAAGGAGGGTGGGCCAATCATCCTGTTGATAGCTGACATAGCACCTCAAATACTGCTCCAGAGTCTGGTTTGTTCTTTCTGTTTGTCCATCAGTCTGAGGGTGATAAGCAGTTGACAGTTGAGACTTGATTCCAAGGGCTGCTGTGAGTGCTTTCCAAAATTGAGATCTGAACTGTGGTCCTCTGTCACTGATGATTGACTGAGGCAGCCCATGGAGCCTGAACATGTGCTGCAAAAACAGGTCTGCTGTACCTTGTGCATATATATTCTCAGTGCAGGGGATGAAATGGGCCAACTTTGTCCTTCTGCAGATGACAACAAGGATAGAGTCAAATCCATGGGATGGGGGCAGTTTCACAATGAAGTCCATGGATATTGATGACCAAGGGCTGATGGCAATTGGGAGGGGCTCCAGAAGTCCATAGGGCTTGTGTCTGCTGGATTTGTTTCTTTGACAGGTTTCACAGCTGCTGACATAGTTCTTGATGTACTTCCTCATGCCTGGCCAGTAGAAGTCTCTGGAAACAAGCTCATATGTCTTGTGCTCTCCTGGGTGTCCAGCTGTTGCTGCATCATGCCTTGTCTTGAGTATCTCAAGTTTTTCCTCTTCTTGGCTGATTTGAATCTTGTGAGGCTTGGGGTCCTTGGAAATAGCATGGGCCCACACACTGTCAGGAAGCAGTGAAAGGTGTGTCTTGGATGGTGGGGTGAAACCATCTCCCCCTTCAGGTGCAAGGTCTGTTCTTCTTGACAGGGCATCAGCCACAGTGTTAAGGTGACCAGGAGAATAGCACAGCTTAAAGTCATACTCAGAGAGCAGTTCAGCCCACCTGGCATGCCTCTGCTTGAGCAACCTCCTTGCCCTGAAGAAGGTGAGGTTCTTGTGATCAGAATAGACAGAGATGCCTTTAGAACCAGCCAAGTAGTGTCTCCAGAATTTGAATGCTTCCACAATTGCAAGCAACTCCTTGTCATGGACTGTGTAGTTACACTCAGCACTGTTCAGCTTCCTGGAGTAATATGCCACTGGATGCAGAGGAGCAGAGGGGTCCTGAGAGCTTGGCTGGGACAGAACAGCGCCAAGGGCATAGTCTGAGGCATCAGTTTCCAAGGTGAAGGGAAGCAAGGGATCCACATGCTTAAGGAGTGGTGCACTTGTGGTTGCTGTCTTAAGAGCTAGCCAGGCTTGCTCTGCTGCTGGGGTCCATTCAAACTTGGTGGTCTTCTTGGTGAGATCAGTGAGAGGCTTGGCTATGGCAGAATAGTTGGCAATGAAGGTTCTGTAGAAGTTGCAAAATCCAAGGAAGCTTTGAACATCCTTGATGGAATTTGGAGCCTTCCATTCAAGAATAGTTTGGATCTTGTCTGGTGCCATGGAGATCCCTTTGTCAGACACAATGAACCCCAAAAACTCAATGGAGGTCTTGTGGAATTCACACTTCTCCAGCTTTGCATAGAGGTGATGCTGTCTGAGTCTCTCCAAGACAGTCTTGACATGTCCCATATGGCTTGCAGTGTCAGATGAAAATACCAGGATATCATCCAGGTAGACAATGACAAAAAGGTCCAGAATATCCCTGAAGATGTCATTCATCATGCCTTGGAAAATAGCTGGAGCATTGGTAAGTCCAAAGGGCATAACCAAGTACTCAAAGTGACCGTATTTGCATCTGAAGGCAGTCTTCCATTGATCCTGGGGCTTAATTCTGACCAAATTGTAGGCACCTCTGAGGTCAATCTTGGAAAATATCCTTGCATGGCTCAGTTTGTCCAGTAATTCAGAGATGAGAGGCAGTGGATAGCGGTTCTTGACTGTCATCTCATTGAGATCTCTGTAATCCACACAGGGTCTCAGTCCCCCATCCTTCTTCTTGACAAAAAAGATGGGAGCTCCAGCTGGTGACTTGGAAGGTTGGATGAATCCCTTGTTCAGCATTTCTTCAATGTATTCTTGGAGGGCCTTGGCTTCTGGTGGAGAGAGGTGGTACAGTGGCTTGAAAGGTGGGCTGCAAGTTTCATCCTTGAGTGGGATTTCACAGTCATAAGGCCTCTGAGCTGGTAGCAGGTCTGCCTTGGTCTTGGAAAACACATCAGCATAAGGGAGATATTCTTTTGGTAGCTTGGATGCCAGCAAAAGGTCTGATGGGTCCAGGTTGTCGTGCTCCTCAGCAGTGGGGCTTGAATACTTGACTGGGAACTGTGATTCTTGAATCTTTGACTGAGAGTTCTGTTCTTGGCAAAGACTGTGAGCTGTGGAACTTGAATCTTGAATGTGGACTGTGAACTGTGGTACTTGAATCTTTGACTGTGGGTTCTGTGAACAAGAGTCATGGCCATGACTGTGAGCTCTATGAGCTCTACTTGAATCTTGACTGTGAACTGTGAACTGTGGAACTTGAGTCTTGGCTGGCTGTGAATCTTGAATCAAGGGCTTGAGAGCATGAGACTTGGGGGCTTGACTTGAGTTTTGGGTGACTGTTCCGATTGGTGGAGGTTGGACTTGACCAGTGACCCAATCAATGGCAGGGTTCTGGGCTTGCAGCCATGGTAATCCCAGGATGACAGAGAATGTGGGTGAGCCAAGATCCAATACGTCCAGATTGACCATGGATGGTGGAAAGTCTTGGATGTGGAGGTTTAGCTTGGTTTCATGGCTGATTTCCTTGAACAGAGCATGATTGGCAAAGTGGACCTTGAGGGGTGTGGATTTCTTGATCGTAGGAATGGCACAAGACTTGGCAAGGTGGCATCAATGATGTTGCAGGATGATCCAGAGTCTATAAGGGCCTTGGTTGTGATGGTTGACTTGGGTGAGAGTTGAATCTTGACATCCATGGTGAGTTGGTGGGGCTTGGAATCTGAGGTGTTTGTGGTGCGAGTGGTGGTGATGAAACAGGGGCAGCTTGAAGGAGGGTCCACGGAATTGCCCCTCAGTGAGCCTGGACCTGGGAGTTTGGGTGCTTCTTCCTTGGGCAGTCCTTGACAGCATGCTCCTTGGAGCCACAGTAAAAACACAGTCCCTGCTGGGCCCTCCTTGTTTTCTCCTCTTGGCTCAGAGGACCCTTAGGAAGTGTCTCAACTGCATCCACTTGCATGGGTTCAGGAACTGTAAGAGCTTGAGGGACTGGGGTAGGTCTTGATGTAGTTCCTACTTGTCTTTGCTTCAGCCTCTTGGAGTAGAGTCTGTTGTTAATCTTGATGGCAAGGAGAATGTACTCTTCCAAGGTCTCAGGGATGTGCAGAGACTGGGAGAGCATGTCTTGGATGAACTCATGGAGACCATCATGGTACAGCTCCATCAGAGCTGCATCATTGTATCCAGAGTCTCTGGGTAGTTGCTTGAATTGGTTGGTGTAGGCCACACAAGATTGCTTTCCTTGCTTGATATGTTTGAGCTTGGATCTTGCTGTCCAAGATGCGTAGGGGTCACCAAAGGTAGCTTCCAGCCCCTCCCAGAGCTCTTGCAGGGTGGTGGGTGTGCTTGGGAGAGATCTGTACCATGATTGAGCTTGACCAGACAGGAGGGTGCTTGTGAAAAGAACCTTGACTTGCTCACTGGGAAATCTTGAAGGTTGGAGAAGGATGACATTCTCCACAGTGGCCATAAAGTTCCTGAGGTCCTTGGCCAGCCCAGTGAACTTGTCAGGGCTGGGAACCTTGGACTCTCTTGCTTGGTTGGCTTGGGCCAGGGGAAGAGCTTGATGTTCTTGTTGGTGAAGTTGTTGTTGAAGCTGGTGCTGCTGGTGAAGGACTTGTTCTTGAAGTTGGTGTGTCTGTCTTGAGAGGGCTTGTAATTGGTCCATCAAGGCTTGGAAGGCAGTTGCATCAGGGAAGGTGTTGTTTGGGTCAGACATGATGGCAGAGAGTAGTGGGAGAGGGTGAAGTGAATTATGATGTCAGGAACAGGGCAGGACAGGACAAGGCAGACAAGGAACTGAGAGGAGTGATGATTGTATTGGAAACAATAATTCACTTGAGGGATGGGACAGGTCCCCCATCCCCCTTTTATACCTTTTGAGAGTGTTCCTTGTCAAGACTCCAAGAAAGTTCCAGAAAGAGCAATTAGTAATACAATGATACCAATGATACCAAGACAAGTCAGGAAAGCAAAGAAGGTTCCAGAAGGTTCCACAAGGTTCCATGAAGGAATGTTCTAGAAGGTTCCAGAAGGTTCCAGAAGGTTCCATGAAGGAATGTTCTAGAAGGTTCCAGAGGTTTCCAGAGGGTGATTCATAACACCCTCCAGCTCCTTGGCTCAAACACCAAAACATTTGCGGGAGATGCAAGACCCAGAATAAACCTAAAGAGGGACGCCTCTGAAGGTAAACTTCCAAATTCTCATCACAACTCAGTAAGGGGCAACATACCGCTCACGCCGCTGTCTCTACTACTACACAGACTGACATGCCATCAAGCTCTGTGCAAAAATTGCTTTGCTGCTATCGGCATTTTGCATGGGGAGTCATTGGCAAAACTTTGCAGTCTGAATAATGGGAAGAATAATATTGCAGCAAAAACATTTTGTTACCCCTGTATAACTTGTGCTTTCAGGAAGTTGAAGGCCAAGCCAATCTACTCAACTGACAACACACGCACAGATGCACTTTCTCGTTACACCAACCTTGTCCACATGCTGCTCCAGGGCAGAAGGAAAAAGATATTCTGCAAATTGAGACATAGAATTCTTGACATCAAAGTACATACAACACAGTAAGAAGGTAGCTAATATCCACTGCCATGGTGGTGAACTTTACTCAGTGAACCCTTCCAGATGTTGGGCATCCCAGTGAAGTCCACCCATCACACTCGAACCCACTACTCCTTTACCCAGGAATTCAACAGACTGACGGAACGGCAGGAAGTAGATGTCAGTGTGCATGTTACTCAAGTCACAAGTTCCGCACTCATGCCTGTCCTACGCCCTACGCTATGCTTCATCCATCAAAAACAGAGTTCTTCACAAAGCCACAAGCGTTATATTTTTTGTCAATCCGCTCTTTTTTTTTCAATTTTTTTTTTTTTTTTTTTTTTTTTTTGTTGAAGGTTCGAAACCCAACTAATGCGAATTCATCACATCAAACTTTCCGTACTACACCACGCAAACATTCCGCAAGCATCAATGCACACACGTTTTACATTTACTTTGATCTCTGCTATCGGACATAATTAGGCATACACACAGACGCACACCAATTGAACAAAAAAATGCTGCGGAGGGAAGAGAGATGAGAAAAAGAGACGAAAAAACGGAGAGCTACGAAAAAATGGAGAGACGCGATCGAATAAGGAAAGCCTCACTGAAGCGGAGAGAGAGAGAAAGGGAAGAGAGAGAAAGAGAGAGTGAGAAAGAAAAATAAATGCACTAAAACAAATTGCAAGGAAAGAAAGGGAAAGAGAGGCGAGAGAAAGAGAGAGAAAGAAAGTCAAGCTGTAAAACGAAACTCACACAGCGATGGAACAAGGAAGGCTTGAATGAAGGAAGCGAGGACAGAGAGAAAGAGAAAGAAAGGGAGAGAGTGAGAGTGAGAGGAAGAAGAGTGAGAGAAAGTGCGATATTACAAAATAAAAATGAAATGCACAGAGCCAACGCAAAAACGAGCAGGCGGCAACCGACAATCCACGGACTTGCTTGTTTCACATACGGACAAGCAGCACGGGCTTACAAAACACGCGCGTTCAAATTCAACGGCCCGACCCAGCTCGAACCTCAGCCTGAGGCTGGCACAGCGGTGTCGGCGAAGGCGGCGGTGACGGCAGCATCGTATTCAAGCGGGGCTGCTGCCGTGCCCTTTTTGCGACCATGTCCTCCGCTGTCCCTTTGAGGGTCTTGACTTGATCTCTCATCGGCGCGGTCGGAGACAGCGGGGGTGATGGAGGGAACCAAGCCTTCTTCGGCTCTGCGTTCTCCGTGGCAGTGACAACTGGCCTGATTAGGAATGTTTCCTCGTCCTCGTCCAGCCAGCCCATCTCCTCGGGCGATAGAATGAGAACGTCGTCTTCGGAATGACGTGCACAGTGTGGGCTGTGCAGGAAGTCTTCCTCTTCGAAAAATTCCAGCCAGCCCATTTCCATGGGCGCTAAAATAGGAACGTCCCAAGACTCCCTATCGACACGACTGCTGGACTCGAACGAGGAGTCCCCGAAAAATTCATCCTCGTCGTCTGCCAGGAAGCTACCGACCAACCCAGCCATTTCCTCCGCCGTGAGGATCTCCACATCCCACAGCTCAAACTCCGGGTCAAGCTCATCGGCTGGAACGCTATCTTGTGGCTTCTGCAGGCTAGCTATTTCTTCGCCACGTCCGAAACCAGTCAAATACGCACCAAAGTCGATCTCGTGCCAGTCCATTTCCTCTGGCGAGAGGATGGGCACGTCCCAGTCGAGATCGAGCGGATTGATGCAAGGCTCCTCGTGACTGCGATGAGCAGCCGGCTTATCTCCAATAGTGCGTCGCGCCGGCGGCGGCGGCAGCGCCAAAAGTACCAATGGCAGAAACGCTGCAATAGCTGTGCTTGGTTTCGTCATTATCACGTCCAGCCGGACGCCTCTGTTGCAGTCTCCCGTCAGCTCCTCGACGGATAGAAGCAGTCTGACGCGCAAGGTTCCGTTGTCGCTTAGCCATACGGCATATCGATACGTGGCGCCGCCGTCTGCAACATCGAATACTAGCCATCCGGTCGCAGGGTCGCCTGGGGCAAATCGCGCCCCTCTTGCTCTTGAGGACGAAAAGAACCTTGACAAGGGAGAGCTCGAAAGTCCGAGCCATAGCTGGTTCAATGTGGGGCTGGTTGCCCACCCTTGTCTTTGACCTATTGTTGAGGGCGCGTGGTTGGAAGGGTCAGCGTTGTGAGGAGTCGAGGTAGTGGGGCCGACGGGGGGAGGAGGTGCTTATCGGGGAAGGCGAGAAGAAAATGGAAAGGTGCAGGCACGAACCGTAAACAATCCGAACAGCCCCGCGTCCAATTGCCAGGAGACTGCTTCTTGACACTTCACTCCATCCACGAGTGATCGATCCGACACTCCAGTGCACGCTAGCGGCAAGAGAAAACGCGTCGACAAGAACACAACCGAAGAGGGCTTGCAACCAAAAGCCTCGGTGGTCCAAAGTACCATCGAGCGCTGGAGACAATGGGCCGACGGATAGCACCTGCGATTGCAGGATAGCACGCAAAGGAATAAAGCAGAGCATTTGCGTGGAGGGAGGCTCGCGGCGTGCAACAGTGGACTGCGATGTCGCAGAGCAAGTGATGCCGAAGACAAGGAAAGAGAGGATGGCTGCAATCAATAGGGACGACGGAACGCGGTGGGGATGCCACAGCATCGTGATGATGATGAATTCAATGAGTGTGAGTGCGAAAGGCTGTGGGTTCACTTTTGTTCAGTTCTTCTGTTTCTTTTTTTTTTGCTGAGATTCGGAGTTTGAAAATCAGAAGAAGAAAAAAAAAAGTGGAAGAAAATCAAACAAATAAAAAAAGAGGTGTCTACTGGCCTTCCCGAATCTCTCCAGTCAGAGCGCGAGTCGCCGCTTCCTCGGACAATCAGAACGCTGTTAACCCAGTCACTCAGGGTTCCAGGATGTCGGGGAGGGAGGGAGGAAAAGTTGGAAGGGGGGCTGGGGTTGGTTTACCAACCACGCCAAGTTGAGGCAGCTCAGCGAAGAACAATTTGATCCATCCCACTCGAGAGATTGGTCGGGACGGGGGGGGGGGGGGCTGGGGGTTGGGTGGTTGTAGTTGGAGGGGTTGGGCTGTAGTTTGCCGACAAGGGTCGAGCGCGCCAGCAAAGTACAATCTAATAGATCCCGCTCGAGACTCGAAATCATGGGGGGAGGAAAAGTTCGTCTACGCATTCTTTGCGAAGATAGGGTTCCTACAAGTGCGCAAGAGGAACTCCAGGCAAATCATCTCGTTGTCATCCGGGTCGGAAGGTTGAAGGGTTTTACCCAAAAAAAAAAGCAGGAAGAGAGGTGGGAGGGGGAAAGGATGGAAGTACGCAAGACAGCAGTCACCTGTGAGCTGAACAAAACTTCTTGTTCATGGCCCCGCGTCGAGCAGATCCATGCGAGCTCATGACCAAAAAGGTCGGTGACGCAAGAGTGAGCTCGAACAGGGAGGAGGTGGTTGTGCAAGGCTCTGTTCATTTCAGTGATGGAGTCTGGAAGAACTCGATGGGATGGTATGAGCTGGTGGTGGGATGGCGAGTGTGCGTCGGGCGAGGATGTTTTTTTGAACGTGCAAACACTGAAGACGGCGCTCGGGGATGCCGGGAGAGGAGGGTCGGGGAATAAGAACGCGGGGAATTCGAGGATGGAGGGATGACGATGGAAAAGGGGAAAAGGGCCATGGCATGCATGGTGCATGCAAGGTGGAGTCGCGTGCACTGGGGACCAGTTACGCGAGAAAGTGCAAGCGGTGGTCATCATCGTTGTTTGTCGCAAGTCCTACATGCCCACTGGCGGCCAAAAGCGCAAATCGAGCGAGAGCAGGTGCCAACTCGCTTTAAGCGAAGTTGGGGCAAGGAGGGAAGCGAGGGGTCGGGGCGGGCGATGGTGGATGGATCCAGCGCCCCCACATGCAGGAGCGAGTGGCTCTCGGGATCGATGTATGCAAATCATTATGTAATGATGGAATCGTGCCAGACAGTCATATGACCAAATGACCGTGGCAATACATGTGAGCATGGCAGCGTGTCAATTGGCAAAGGACGATGGCCCGAGCTGGCATTCTGTCTGATGAGTTGAAGATTCTTTGAATGGAGCCAGTGAGGAGAAAGTCGCTCGGTTTCGCACCCAAGGCTTCGCAGGAACCCATATGCGTCCATTGTTGATGCTGTCTTTTCTTTCTTTTTTTCTGTTGTGCATTGGGCGATGTATGTGTGAACACTGACCGCAACGAAATTTCTTGGCCATCGTTGAGCACCGACTCTGTGAGAGGGCTGCAGGTTAAGCTGCGCCGAATCGAGAGCAACAGGGAAAATACTCTTGAACAAAATACCAGAGAAACCTGAGACCGAGAAGCAATCAACTTCTAGGCATTTGTAAGCACTCGAAAACCGACGTTCGCGTGCTGTCACATTAAACTCATTTAGAAAGAATTGCGTCGTGGCCCGCTACTGTCCTGTGATGCCCTTCGTTTGCTTTCCAGGAGAGGGGCGCCGTACGCTTCTTGGCTGGTGGCTGGCTGGTTTGCTTGTGAAGTTCATCAGTCATCAAGTAAATTTGCCTTATCGATCCCCCACGCATGGTCGCAGGGGCTCTTGGATCAATCCAGCGCCGTCCCTGACCCCTCGCTCCTCCTTACCCCCCCCCACCACTCCGTGCCTTTCTCAGCGTACAGGACTTGCGCGAAACGAACGATGACACCGCTTGTGTTTGGTCTCCGCACGGCCCAACCTGGTGCACCTCACCGTCCACCTTGGCCTTTGCATGATACCACGGACGCCTATCTCTCACTCCTCCACCTCCACCTCCCCTCCATTTTCTACGTTCCTGTGTGCTCCCTTCACGACAGTCCTTCCCCAACAATCGCGATCGCATTCAGAGTCTGCACGTTCTCTCCGAGCCGTGCGTGTTCACCGCAGACCTCGCAACCCCCTTCCCCTCCTCCTTCACCGTCAGCTCAATGCTTCATTCCATTCACTTATATATGCAGAGAGGCTGGCCAGCATTCTCCTTTGGTATGCTCGCCTTGACCCCTACTGTGTGCGTCGCATGGATCTGCTCGAAGATGGGTGGACTACGTGTGCGACTCAAAGCTATGTCTACGTGCAACCAACCCGTTACTGTCTCGTGAACCCTTCCCCCTGTTTCTTTTTCACTGTGTCCTTCAATCTTCTGACCCTTATGAAACCAAGTCCTGCTCGTCCGTTGCGAGAGCGCTCGCAAAGGATGCAGAGATTGTTCCGACCCATCGGGGGTTTGATCTCCCCTTCCCGCCATGGATCAGATTAAACTTCGCTGGACTCTCTCCCAACAACTGGCTTTTTTTAGTAACACTAATCCCACCGATCCCATCCTCCTCTTCTGACTGTTCGTGTTAGCGACAATTTGGAGAGAAAGCCAGCCGGCTGACATCTGACTCTTAACTCTTGTTCTTTCCTTTTTCTCCCAATTCCTTTGTTTTCCCCTTTTTTCTTTTTCATTCAAACTCCGAATCTCAGCGAAGAAGAAAACGAAGAAAGAACTCAACTGATCCCACTTTGAAATCAACCACCGAACACCCGGTCATCCATTGCAACGCCTTCATTTGAATCCATCATCAACGATGCCTTGGCATCCTCTCTTCAACGCATACGGCTTCTGCCAGCTGCACCTCTCACCATCATTATCGTCGCCCTCTCTCGCCTACATCTACTAATCCATTGATCCGCGACGTCGCGATCCACTGTTGCTGCACGCCGCGGTGCCTTGCTCCTTCAAACGCGTTCCCACGTTCTGGCGTGGGGTACCCCGCAAACGCAGGAGCTATTATCTGTTGGCCCGGTCGCCCTTGCGCGTATCCCTCGATCGTCGCATCGAAACCTTTGGCGGATCGGCCTCCTTAATTTTGCTGTTCTGGGCTCGTGTTATTGTGCTGTGGTTACATACGGTCGCGCGGAACCTTGCCCGGGTCGATGGAGCGGAGGGGCGAGAGCCCTTGTCGGCCTCGCTGCTGTCCTATTATTTTATGATTCGTGCCCCCTCTCGCTTGCAGTCGGCCGCGCTCTCTGCCATGGCTCTGGCACATCTCTCTCTCCCTCTTTCCAGCCTCGCCCTTCTGGATTGGATTGGACATCCGACTTTTACCCTTCTTCGTCTTCTTCTCCTTCTTCGTCGCCAACTCTCACGGGCCGTACACTTGCGTACACTTCCCCATACCTCCGTCTCGCAACGCTGACTCACCCCGCTCGATCGGTGCTGGGCCATCACTTTGAACAGCGCCTTGTCAAACTCTGTAAGGCACCAATCAATGCCCCGCTCAACCGACTGGGTTTGTATTGGACGTAGCACTTGGCCTCGCAACATACCGCTACGCCGCGCGACTTCATGGTTTCGATTTCATGGTTTCGATTAGGCTGACGGTAGCCATCGAGGAGCTGGCCGACGACAGCGGTAATGGCCGATTCGCCCGTAAGAAATCCTGCGAAACAGGTCCCGTCGGGGAACAGCCCCGCCGCGAGACCCTCGACGCCAAACTCCTCGAGCACGACGACGCGCCTATCATCACACCGGAGGAAATGAGCTCGCTCGAGGAGGACGAGGACAACCTTTCTGGCCTATTTCTATTTTGGGATTCAAATGGAATACGGTCTAACCCGAAGTTGACCTCTGGGATGTCGAGATCCTTACACCAGAAGTGATGGGGTGGTTGGGCGAATGCGGCGGGTTTCTGGGGGCCGACGACGATGGAAACTTTCTTGCAGGGTGCTCGTTCGAACCTAGCACCCGAGTCGATTCGGACTACTGGAACTTGCCTGTTCTTTCGCCCGCCGAAATTGCTGGTGGCTGAACAATGACGACGAAGATGCTTTTCTGTCTGGCCGCGGGCACGTCCCGACCACGACATTCAAGGAGAGCAACCAGCCCGATTTTCTCCGTTGCGCCTTCTCATCGGAAAGGTCGCACGGCTTCGACGAAGAGGCGACTTTCCAATACTGACGCTCAAAGAAATGGGCTGCCTGGACGAGAACAATGGCAGCTTGTTATCCGGGATCCTTACTGACTCCACGGACGAGGACTGGCGAAAGCACGGCCGGTCGCCACCCTCGCCTCCGCTTTCCCCGCTGGCACCCGTCCGAGGGCTCCTTAAGTCTCGGAACGCGACCGCACGAAGTCTGCTGTAAAGAACGTGGTACCAAAGGCGCGGCAGCGGCAACTCCACCGCCGGACTGCGTCGTTGCCGTCGCCGCCGGTTTCGCCGCGAAAGCGCTGCCGGCCGAGGTCTGGTGTTTGCGCCGAGTCTGGTCGTTGAGGAAAAGAGCTTGAACCCCTGGGGTTTTTGGATTCGCAAACATCATGCTTATCTTTTCACCGAAGAGCTCTCGCACGTGTGTTTTGGATGAATCTTGTGCGATTGCCGCCCTCACGGCTTTGAAAAGGACCCAGCAGAAGTTGATTTGGTCATTGAGAGGCAATCCATGCATACGAGCGGGCAGCAGCACGCGCGATCATCCCCGACGGTGTCAACCAAGTAACCAGAAACCAAATACCACGGTTTCGCTTACTTGTCGTCAAGGGTCTTGCCTACGTCGAACTCCCCCGCACCTTACTCCCGAAAAAATAAAAAGGCCGGCGATCGTCCTGGTAGGCTGTCACCTTCCTGATATGGTGGCCTAATCCTACTCAGGGCAGTCCATGGAAGCGTCTATGCTTGTCCTTTGTGGGAACTCTGGCGCTTCGATTGAAAAGTATTTTGAATCACTTGTGTCGCAACAGACTGTCAATTTTAATGTTCCACATGAGGCTTTATACTGAGAGGGGCATTGCGAGACAATCACTGTCTTTCCCGAGAGACCAATGTTTGGAAGGAGAAGCAGATCAGCAAGCAAAGGACACTCCTGGTCTGTGCAACTAGAAAAGAAAATAGCCCGGGGCACAGTGAAAAAATTCATTTCTATGCGAAGAGCAGGTCATTTGAATGAATGATAAAGATGCAATCACAATGTTCAAGGAGAACTGGGAGGAAATATTGATACAAAAAGGCTCGCCCTTCCTGCTTGTGAAAGACTGGATTTCACCCAACGCGGTTGGGTGGTGAGAGGTCATCGCTCTGGGGTTGCTCGCCGCGGACGGCGGTTGTTGTATGAGGCTTGGGTTGGTTGGTGCTTGGTCGGGAGCCGGGGCTGCTGAGTTGTTTTGCAACACCAATGCAAACACCATCTTGCTTTTGAGGCGCTTGGACCCGAGCGGACAAAAATGTCCGCTTCCCCATTTATTAGCACGTCATCCATCGCTCTCGGGAAGATTGTGCGGAACACCACCAGCCGCAACGATTGCGGAAAGAGCTGACTGTGATGTATTTCGACGAAGATAAGCGACTTCAGCATCCGACGCGGCAAGCTCGGTTCCGCTGCAAATCGCTGGAGCCAACGCCGCATCTGTGGGCAAAATTCTTATTCCTATTTTTTATCAGAAAGCTCTTGGTGAGGCACTGAACAAAAAAAAGTGGAGCTCGTCGCACTGAGGGAATTTATTTGTGAATCTTCTACCATGCAAAGCAATCACTTGAATGAATGATAAAGATGCTAGGCTACAAGCACAAGAAGACTGGCAAGAATATTGATAAAAAATGCTCGCCCCTCCTTCTGTCAAGTAGGGATTTTCACCCTACACCTGCGCGCTTGCCACGGGTAGCGATGAGCCCGGTGCGGCTGCGCCGACGGGAGCTACTTCGCGGCTCGATTGCTGCTGCTTCTGTTGCTGTCCTTGTTCTCCGCTTGCTGGAATTTGACGCGACGTCTCTTGCTGCTGCTGCTGCTGACCAGTCATCAGAGGACGCTCGGCTCTGCGCTTCCTTGCTGCGGCTGCTCCGACGAGTTGGAGTCGCGGGCGTGCCCGTCTGCGCTTACTGCTGCTGGTCCTGCGGCTGCTGTTGCGGCTGCGGCTCAGGCTGCACCACCGCGTTTTCTGGACGCAGACCGTGACGCGCATCGCGGCTGCCGACGGCGGCCAGCACCCGCCGCCCTGCCACGCCCGGT
The DNA here is from genome assembly GCA_025765615.1 of Zopfochytrium polystomum. NCBI lineage: Eukaryota > Fungi > Chytridiomycota > Chytridiomycetes > Chytridiales > Chytridiaceae > Zopfochytrium > Zopfochytrium polystomum. The sequence goes on from JAIVFJ010000381.1 coordinate 17,568, forward strand.
CCGGCACCCCGACCCCGCGCGGCTGCCAAGTCAGCTTCTCCAAGGACATGCAAAGCCAGAAGCAACGGTACGCCGAGTGGGACTGTTGAGAATCGGGAGGAGCTGCACGCGCGGATGAGACGAAGATTCTCCCACATATATTGAGGAAGGATGACGAGAGAGGGACATCGGGGGACAGCGACGAGAAAGGAGGGCGTGATCACAAACCTGCACGTGCGGATGAGACGAAGATTCTCCCACACCGCATGTGACATGGAAAATGGCATAAATAGAGAGGGAGGCATGATCAGTGTGCAGACAAACCAAGTAAGAGAGCAAGAAAGAGAAAAGGAGAGAAAAGAAGGTTTAAAAGTCAACACTCCCACCCATCAAGACTTTCAAGGGACAAGGAGACGTGAACGAAGCAAGGCGAACGAGTCAGTAGGAAGGGGCTTCGTGAGCAGATCAGCAATCATCTCCTGAGACCGGAGATGCTGAACGTCAATGATGTGCTCCTGCACCTTTTCGCGGATAAAATGATGGCGAATGTCAATGTGTTTGACCTGATTGGAAAGCTTCTGATTCTTGGCGACGGCAATGGCACTGCGATTATCCTCGTATATGATAGTGGGGCCATCAGATTGAGAGGCACCGAGATCAGAGAGCAGTTGGCGGAGCCAAAGGACTTCCTGAGTGGTAGACGAAAGAGCCATGTATTCGGCTTCAAGTGTAGAGAGTGCAACAGTGGCTTGGACATGACTGCGCCAGGAGACCGGACCTCCAGCATAGAAGTGAACAAAACCAGTGGTGGATCGGCGATCAGAGGCACTGCCACCGAAATCAGCGTCAGAGTAGCTGTGGAGTGGCGCTCGTTGAAGATTGTTTGCAGTGGCAGCTGGTCCAGCATAGGCAAAGTGACTGAAGGACACAAGAGAGGGTGACAAGGAAGTGTAAGTAATACCGTAGGAGAGGGTGCTGCGGAGATAGCGGAGGATTCGCTTGGCCGCAGTCCAGTCAACCTCTGTGGGGCAACTGAGTTGCCGACTAAGCCGGGCTACTGCCATGGAAATGTCTGGGCGGGTCCCCAAAGAGAGATAGAGGAGGCAGCCAATAAGCTCTGCAAAGGGTTCAGAGGTGGGAGCAGCGGAACGGTCAGGCATGTACGAAGTGTGCATGGGTGTGGAGACAGAGGCGCAATCAGACATGCCAAAACGTTGGAGGATAGACTGAGCATAGCCAGTTTGGTGAATACGCACGCAAGCAAGATCTGGACACTGTGCAATCTCGATGCCAATGAAGTAGCGCAGCAGACCAAGATCTTTCATGCGAAAACGGGCGCTTAGGGAAGCCTTGATGGCGGAGATTTTGGCAGGGGTCGATCCGGCAATGAGAAGATCGTCAACATAGGCAACAATAAAACTCTTGAGACCAGCGCGGACACGAACATACACACACGCATCAGCTGGCGAAGAGGTGAAACCGATGGACCGGAGATAGTCATCGAGAGTCTTGTTCCAGAGGTGGGGTGCCTGTTTCAAGCCGTAGAGGGAGCGTTTGAGCTTCCAGACATGATTGGGTTGGCCTGGGGCAACGTGACCCTCAGGTTGCTCGATGTACACATCGCGATCAATGGGAGCGTATAGGAAGGCGGTGGTGACGTCCATGTGATGAAGGGCGAGGCATTCGCTGGCGCAGACAGCAAGGACACTGCGAATGCTGGAGAGTTTTGCAGTAGGGGCAAAGATGTCATCAAAGTGGACACCTGCAACTTGCCGGTAGCCCTTAGCAACGAAGAGCGCTTTGTATCAAGTGGGACAACCGTTGGCGTCAGTCTTGATGCGAAACACCCAGCGGGAGGGAAGGACGAGAGTGCCCTCAGGGCGCGGAACGAGGTCAGCAACGTCGTTTTCCCGACAGGACGCAAGTTCCTCTTCACGAGCAATGCGCCATAGGTCTGCATCGGGACGAGTATTGCAGGCACGAACAGTCTGTGGATCACCAGTGGGCACAGTATCCGTGAGAGATCCGACGAGACCAGGTTCGGCACATGCAAGTGTCGTTGAGGGAGGAGCCAAATACGGGGACTCCTCCCACAGAAGGCGACTGAATGTGGTGAGTAGCCCAACAAACAGGGAGGAACCAGGATCGTCAGGGATGTAGGGTTGCCCATCAGGACGTAGGTAATCTTTGAGACGGGAGTTGGGTTGGCGAGTGCGCGTAGAGCGTCGGGGACCAGAAGGGGGAGGGGAACTGAGAGAAGGGAAGTTAACATCGTAGACAGATGCCAAGTCTGGACGTGGCGGAGTTGAGGGAACAAGCGAACTGCCATCGGTCGAAGGTCGCTCCGGAGAAGGTGGAAGCGGGAAAAACGAAGGAGGAGTGGGGGCTGCTGTGGAAAGGGTATGGAGGAGCGTCATTGGGGAGCCTGGACTGGAGTCTGAGGACGCCACTTCAGCGAGCTCCGAAATGATAGTGTGGGGCACGACACCAGAGTCAGAGGTTGGCGACTTGGAGCGTGTTGATGTTGGTGACAGGGCCAGCTCGTCAGGGACAGGAACAGAGGGGGGGGTCAGGGACTGGGGCGACTGTCGAGGAAACGGGGGCTGTGGTTGTGGTAGGACTGTGAAATGGGTAAAGCGAACCGACAGGATCGTTGGCCAGGGGGATGTGTGAGGCAGGCGCTGGTGGACGCGAGGAGGAGAATAAGGAGGAAGGGTTGGAGGGTAGTTGAGGGTCGGAAGGGTCAAAGATGTCTTCCCAGAAGATGACGTTTTGGCTGAGGACAATCCGGCCAGAGGAGAGACGAATGCGATATGCTTTTGACTCAAGGTCGTAACCGACAAAACGACCCTTTTCAGCCTTGGGGTGAAGTTTTGAGGTGCGGTCATCTCGAACGCGAATGACAAAAGCGACACAGCCCCATGTACGGAGATGTGAGAGGTCTGGCTTGCGACTGTGAATTTTCTCGTATGGGGACGTGCCATCAGCTCCAGGTAAGCGATTATGAAGATAAGTTGCCGTCATGAAAGCTTCACCCCACAAACTGAGAGGTGCGCGGGCTGCGTGAAGCATGGAGAGGGCGCGTTCAGCCAGAGTCCGGTTCATACGTTCTGCAACACCAATTTGACCGTGATGCGCAGCGCCAGGTGTGGAGAGTTGATGTTCAATCGGGGGAAAGCGAAAATCGGACCCAATAAACTCGGAACCGCGGTCGGAGCGGAACACTTTGAGAATGCGGCCAGTCTTCCTTTCCATTGTGGCCCTGAAATCCGCAAAATGGGTGTATGTGGAGGCAGAGGTCAGGGACTTTTGGAAAACGGCGCAGACATAGTGGGTAGCGTCGTCGATGAAGAGGGTGACGTTTTTGAAGCCACCAATTGTGGGCTGCTTACAAACAAAACTGTCAGAGTGGACGACTTCAAGTGGAAGCGACGCACGGCGACCAACAGCTGGTAGGCGAACGTGATGGCCCTTGCCATAGATGCAACCTTCGCAACGAAGGGGAACTGGATCTGGGGGAAGTTGGAGCTGAGTTGCCACGCGTTCGAGTATTGGGAGGCCTGGGTGACCAAGATAATGATGGAGCGTGGCACGGGTGAGAGGAGCCGCAGGTCGGTGTAAAGCAAGAACTGCTTGTTCCGCTTGATTGGGGACGTAGGCCCTTGAGCCAAGAGACCAGAGATTCTTGAGACGGCGACCGCAGCCAATATGCGTACCATTGGCTGTTAGCTGGACGTGGCTACGAGAAAAAGAGACAGAGGCACCCCCAGCAGTAAGACGGTCAACTGAGACGAGATTGGCGCAGAGCTTCGGGGCAAAATAGACGCCATGAAGGTGAAGTGGAGCGAGAGATGTGTCGTCAGGTGCGCGTGGAAGCAGCAGTGAGAGGGAGCCTACGTGCGTGCAAAGCAGGGCTGACCCATCTGGTTGGCTAAGCTTCAGACGCGAAGGGCGAATGCTGTGGAGAAGCGACAGGTTGGACGTGAGGTGTTGGGTACAGCCGGAGTCCAGCAAAAAATCCGTGTGCCCTGGCTCGGTGATGGCGTATACTGCCTGGAGTGGAGGTAGAGCGACGCGTAAAAGGGCAGGACTGAGGGCTAGGAGGTACAGCAAAAACTGCAGTAGTAGCTTCGGCCAGAAATAGGCCCAGCTCCAGCTGGCCGCAAAACACGAGACTGGCTTCCGTGGAAAGACGTGGCGAGTTGTACGGCGGACGAATGTGCGTGGAGGTGGACGGCGGAAACCACAGCGACGATCGACGGAAAAGACGAGATTTCTGCCGAGCAAACAAGGAACAGACAATGAAAGAAGAGGGACAGATGGAAGGAGCGAGATGTAGTAGGCAGAGGAGTACATGTATTCTTCAACGAATGACTCTTCCAAAACAGCAGCAGAAGGGCTAATAAGCATGGCTGCATCTTTGGTCACTTTCTCTCTCTCTCCTTGGTCAGAGGCGGCGGGCGTGCGGCAGGCGCGGCGAGGATTGTGATAACGGCCACAGATCTTGCAGGTGCCCCAGCACTGGTTTGTCGTGTGTGTGGCGGCACGGCGAGAGCGTCCAGCAGACATACATTTTGAGCAAGATGGCGAAAGTGCAGGTAGAGCGGCAGTCGGCAGCGAGAATACTGTCATTTTCATGACGGTCTGTGCAGCGTCTTGATCACGACGAATCTTGGCGCGAATGTCGGCGAGAAGGTCGTCGCTGTTAAGCTCGCTGTTGTGCTTGATGTCGGCGTAGCTTGTCCAAGTTGAGGTGGCCGGGAGCGCCAGCATGATGAGATCGACAAGGATATCGTCGTCAAGGGGCTTGCTGGCTTTTCGGAGAACAGCTTGATCCTTCTCAAGTGAGTCAAGGCAGTCGAGGAGGGTAGCATTGTCGTCAGCCTTCGTTTGAAACATGTGGCGACGAACGGTGCTGAGAATGTGACGATCCGACTGACCGAACTGTTTCTTGAGACGGTGCCAGATCGCAGCCGCAGTGTTGAGACTACCAACTTGCTCCTGGAGTTTCGAGCTGAGAGCAAGGAGAAGAAGTTCGATCGCTTCAGCGTTGCCCTTGCGGAACTTGACTTTTTCGTCTGGAGAGAGTGTGACAGCGGCTACGTCTTTATTGGAGGTGTCCTTGCCTGCAGCGGGAAAGGCGTCATGGTACTTGTCGGCATTGGTGAGGATGTCGGGATCGTCTAGCTTGTTGGCGGTATTGGCAATGAATCGACTCCAGACTGGATAGGATGGAGAATTGGCGTCTTTGGGGTTACCTGAGAAGATTGGAAGGACGATGCGTTTAGATTCAGCCATTGTGTCGAGTGGTGGTGTGTGCGCGTACGGCTCAGTAGCACCTTGGGCTCATAACCCTGTTGAGAATCGGGAGGAGCTGCACGCGCGGATGAGACGAAGATTCTCCCACATATATTGAGGAAGGATGACGAGAGAGGGACATCGGGGGACAGCGACGAGAAAGGAGGGCGTGATCACAAACCTGCACGTGCGGATGAGACGAAGATTCTCCCACACCGCATGTGACATGGAAAATGGCATAAATAGAGAGGGAGGCATGATCAGTGTGCAGACAAACCAAGTAAGAGAGCAAGAAAGAGAAAAGGAGAGAAAAGAAGGTTTAAAAGTCAACAGGGACACCGAGCTGTGGGGCGGCGCGCTCACCCAGTCGAATCTGTCCGTATACACGTCGTCATCGGGAAGCCGTCCTGCTCGCTCTTTCGCCGCAACCAGGCCTAGCCGTACGCTTGCTGCTCCGGCGTTGCCTGGTCGCAGGACAGGACCACCTGCCTCGTCGACGCCCGCAGCTTTGGTGCGATGGCGACCCGCGAGAACCCTTCCACCCCGCTTGCGAACGTCACGCCCGTCTGGGCCGTTTTTGAGATGCAGTGCGAGAGGTCGATGGGTCTGTATGTATACGGTAATTAAAAGTCACTTAAGCTGCTTGAATTGTATATTCTTCTCTTCAGTATGCAGTTCCGTCGGTGAGAAGTTGGTTCGTGGCTGGTTTTAATTGGTGCTTTTCGACTTTCCGCTTGAACTTTACGTTTGGGTTTGGTACCCGATGGTGAAGCTCATCGTATCTTTCCATCGTCCGTCTCTGTCTCTCTGTCTCTCTATCTCTCTCACACTCTAAAGATCCCATAACGCCTTTAAAAACACAGATCCACTCTACCAGTTCATTCCCCGCCTTCGGGAGCATATTTTAGAGCAAATATTCGTTCTTCGCTGTCAAGTTTTGGGGCGCCGTCTCCAATTCCAGTTGACTTGCTTTGAAGCAGTTTTTCTCATCGTCAGTGGTTTTCAAACCAGCCCTCATGACCTTCGTCCAAACAACTCACGGTTAGTGCTCCCTGGGAAAATTAAACCTTTTCAACGAAATGTGGCCGGCGCACAGTGCGTAAAAACTACTTTATTGATCCTTTCTTGCAAAGCACCACAAAATAATGAGTTATACAGATAATCAGATGCAAGCAGTAAACTGCGAAAAGTTTCCCCTTTTGTGCAACGAAATGAGGGTTGTTCACCCTACAGCTGTGCGCCAGCCGTGGGTGCCGACGTGACCGGTGCGGCTGCGTCGGCAGGAGCTGCTTCGCGGCTCAATTGCTGTTGCTGCTGCTGTCCTTCCTCGCCGCCTGCTGGAATTTGACGCGACGTCTCGTGCTGCTGCTGCTGACCAGTAATCAGAGGACGCTCGGGCCTTGTGCTTCCTTGCTGCGGCTGCACCAGCGAGTCGAGAGTCGCGGGCGCGGGCGGACTTGTTTGCACTTGCGACTGCTGCTTCGACGGCCGCTTCTGCTGTGGCTGCGGCTCTTGCTGCACGACCGCGTTCCCACCAACCGACGTCCCCGTGGCCGCGGCGCTTTCACCACTGGCCGCGTCCATTGCGCCAGCCGCGCCGCTTCCCATCCCTTGCTGCTGCCCCACCGCGACGGCTCGCTGACCCTGCCAGAGCCCGTCGCCAACGACGCTGCCCCCTCCAGTCCCGACGAGCGCCGACCCGTCCGCTGCGGCCTGCTGCAGCACCCGCGCAAACATGTCCCCCATAGCGCGCGCGAGGCCGCCGTTGTCGTCGCCGCCGGAATGCAGCTGGCCTTGCAGCTGGGCGCGCAGTTTGAGCAAGTGTCCCTGCGCTTGGCCTTGTGCGGAGGTTCCGCCGAGCGGTGCGAGGGGTGACGCCGGGTTGGGGGGAATCGGGAGGAGAGCTGGGGGCGGCGGCGTTGCGGTGGTGTCGCCAATGGGGAGCGAGAGGACGGCGGAGAGGGAGGAGAGGACGAGGATGGCGGACGGAAGGATGGTTTGGAATTTCATTGTGGGTTGAATTGCTTCGCTTTGTTTTCTTTCTTTGAGTATGTTTCTGAGTACGCTAGCTGTTTCGATGGGAAGTTGTGTGGGCGTGTTGCCAGGCAGTATTTATACGACGACGTGATCCAAGTGACGTTGCTTCGGGCACGATATCCAAAAGCTTGTAAGCCGGCGCGGGTCACGCTGCATCTCGATTAGACTTTGTTTGTGGTCGCACTCTGGACCATTTCAAGTCATCCACTCATTACTTCGAATTTATTGCCCCAGCTCTGTGCCGTTACACGAAAAATGCTTATAAAAAACTCCGTTGCTAACTGATGGAAAGAGGATCTCTCATCGGGCTGCCTGTCGGCTCTCTTTCCGGCGATGGCCCGGATGGCAAGCCCCTTCGAGGAATGGCACGAATGTGCAGTTCCAAGCGGCGATGGTGGTCATGGCGGCTCTACACCGGCCGGCTCTCTACTCCGACGGATTCTACCCGGTCGGCGTTCCTCCGGTCCCAGGAGCGGTTCCATCCCCGCCCTGACGCATCAAGCTCAGCCCATCGGGCGGGATCGTGGGGAGTGGGCAAGGGAGGCTGAAGATTGGGGCGGTGTGGGGGGTGGCTGCTGGGGAACCTGCTGAGGGCTGTTGGAGGGTCACTGCCGTGGGGACAAAGGGAGAAACTGGCGCCGGGATCGGAGGACGGGAAACACGAAAAACCGGTCCACGGAGAGAGCCGGGGTAGAGACACCATGACCGTCAGGGCAGGCCGCTTGAAACTGCGCGTTCGTGCAGTTCCCGGGTGGGGCTTGCCTTACCGGCGGAAAGAGAGGCAGAGGTGTTCGCACACCCGAGGACCGCCATTAAGCAGGGCATTTGCCAGAGGCGGAGGGCCTCTTGGCACTACCATTTGGGATTGGGGCGGACACATTGAATGGTGAAAGCGGAAGAAGAAAATCGGTGTCCAAACTGCCTTATGCTTCTTTCCGTTTTTGTTCCTGTTTTTTTGGGCCCGATTTACACGCGCGGCTGTCCGGATGTCCCAGCATGGCAAGCGTATGTCAATGGTATTGAGTTGCAGCACAGAAATTCAGTCTCTATTGTCAGTGATCGTAACGTCCTTCCTTTCCCCTCTCCCACCTATTGAGTTGCAGCACAGAAATTCAGTGCAAACTCTTGACAAGCAGGAACGGGGATGAGAAGGATGAAGAATCCAGACAATTCCAAACATGACTACGAAGGCCTTAAATACGGTAACGCAATAAATGGCCCACCCAGCTCGTTTGAATTTTTGTGCCCAGCAGTCCGTCTTCTGTGACCGTGCTCCACGGCGGCCTTGCACTATCCAAGCGTTAGTTCTACCCGGCTGGAGCTCCCCAGCTCGATCAAACGCAAAGCCCGAGGCACTTCAAATCCTTTTGCGGTCTGACAGGGTCAACAGCGCGGGCACGAGAGGCCCGCCTCCGACACGTTTGCTGAAAGTATGATGCGCGTGCTTCTTCTTCTTCTTCGTCTCCTTCTTGCCTGAGTCTATCTGTTCTTGCTGCGCCGTCCGGTCGTTCCGACTCTCCGACCCTCCTACTCCCAGAATAATGGTGAACTAACTCCTCTTCGCCTCGGCCGATTCCACCGGGGTCGAAGACAGGCTGCTCAAAAATGGGAGAGAGACAAAGACAGGGAGAGTCTCAGGCTTTTTTTCATATTTTCGATTTGTCTGATCTTCCACCACCCCGCGATGCCACTTCAGCCCACTCCGCCGCCACCAACAAAGTCTTTGCCGCAGCCACCCACACTAACAGCCAAATGGTTCAGCGCAGTAACTCAGGACGCCGAAAACGGGGTAGCGGCGGAGGAGGAAGAGGCCGCCGCCGCCGCCTCTACCCCCGGCGCCCACGCATCATCGTCGACGAGCAAGGCGTCGTCCACTCTGGGCGGCTGGCACCTGACCTGGGACCCGGCAAAGATCACCGTCGCTGCCGCCGTCGCCGACGATCAGCTGTTCCTGCGCAACGTCGCCCTCGGCCTGATCGTCACCGGCAAGGTCTGGCCCGTCGTCCTCGCCGGCGACAGCGACGACAGCGGGGCCGCCGTGCACCCGGACGCCCACCACCGAACTGTCGCCTTCCTCCGTCGCGCCGTACGGGACCCAGCCGCGCTGCTCGGCCCTCTCGACCAGGATCAGCGGTGCGGCGTCGCGGTCAGCGTCCGCGATCTGTGGCTGGCGTGCGAGAGGCGGCTGTTTGACGATCCGGCCGAGCTCGCGGACATGAGGAGCCTCGCGGCGGCGATGATCGACGTGCTCGAGGACTCGTTCCTTCCGCGCGTGTCGGTCGCGCACATCCATGTCTCGTTCTTCCCCCGCCGGGCGTGCCGCGTCCTCCGGTTTGCTCCCGTCCGGTCGCTGGAGGAGGTGCTGGGAGGCGTCGGAGAGAGTTTGTCGGCCGACGCAGCAGAGAGAAACGGTGCCGGAATTGAGAGCAAGGACGGTCCTGACGGCGACGGCGGTGCGAGGCCAGAGCTGCTGTTTGCGGAGCACACTGTCAACGGCGTGGACGGCGCCGAACCCGTGTACTTTACTTGGATCGACTCCACAGACCTGTCATACCACAACTTTGAGAGCATCCTGCCGCTCGACCGGATCCTCCGTCGCTCTGGAAGCACCGACGCAGAGTCGTCTCCCTTCGTTCTCAATATTTCGAACCCGCAGCGCCTTCACCCGCAGATGGAGGTGTTTTCGTGCACTCTTTCAGGAGGGGACCTGCCGCTCTTGTACCAGCTCGACAAGCTGGACTTGTATCTCGAGCCGGCAAACTCTGGGCAAAGGGGCGGCAAGCGAATGATCTTCAGCTCGCACGCGCTGGCCTGCGGGCTCACCGAGGCGATCCGCGAATCGACGCTCTTCGAGGTCATGATGGGCGACGGGGAAGTTGGCGAGAGCGAAGACGAACGCAAGAGCGAGAGCGAGGCGTCACCCGCGAGCAATTACCATTCCGACGAGCCATCGGAAGACGGCGGCAAGGATGATCATGATGTCTCGGCTATCGCGCACTCACCGGTCGACTTCGAGCTGGCTTTGAGCGAGAACGGCGATTCAAGCAAAGCTGGCAGAGTTGCTGAAGGGAGTGTGAACGGCAAGAGCGAATCTTCAGTGGGCGACACCCTGGGAGAAAGTGTCGCCAGCCTAAGTTTGAACGATGACGAAATGAACAAATGCGAAAGCCAACAGCGAAATTCGGAGACTACTGCTGAGGACGAGCTTGAGAAAGAGAGCGAAGCCGATTCCGAGTCGCCAAGTCGTTATGATTCCGATTCAGAGTCTAGCTCAAGCCAAAGCCACCACTTTGGGTTTCCTCGAAACGAAGCGGCGTGGGCGACATCGAAGAGGTTTCGATCGGTCAACTTTGTGTTTCGGCTGAACAAGTTTGAGCCAACAGATGGTCGATTCCGCCTTCATCGCGATACACCCTATTTTGACGGAGCAAAAAACCACGTGTCCAAGTACACAGTGCTCATCTACCTGTCGCAGGGCGAGTCTGCCAACGGCTCACTGACAATTTACGACTGCAACGATACGCGGCAAAAGCAAGGCGATGACGGTGACGAGCTGCGAAAATGTGTTGTTCAAAACATTGCCTCCGCCCAGTGCATTATTTTCGACCAACGGTATTGCTTTCTTTATCGATGTTTAGCACTTCACCGCTGATCTCTGAACGCTTCCATTCTTCCTCCAGATACCCGCACGAAGGCCACCCATTTGAGGACGGAAAGAAGATCTTCCTCCGCACCGAACTGATCTTTGAGTGTCCGCGCTTCGTCAGGCACGAACCTCAGATCGGCTCGCTGTTCAGCTCCGCCGTGTACTACACGCTGGAGAGCGCGCTGGACAGCCAGTTTGCGAGGCATGCAGATGTCTTATACGAAAAGGCGAATCGGGCGCACTGGGGACTTCCTGTGGCGAAGGAGAATGGTGTAGGGGACTTGCAAGACAATAGCGCCGGGCCGATGTTGTTCAAAAAGTGGAGGTCCCTCAAGTTTGCGACAGACGGCTCCACTTTCTGGTTCCCGACGCCCCATTCGATGAAAGGTAATATACAAGAGGGAGCCTCCCCTTCTGTCCTCCAGCAGGAGCTCGAAGCGTTCGTCAAAGAATGCGCTGTCGTGGTAGTGCTGGACTTTTTCAACGGCAAGCTGTCGGAAACTGGCAAAGCCTTCCGGAAGGCGTGCCAATCCACGTCGGCTTCCCCACCAAAGGAATTGACAGCTGCTCGTCTCGACAAATGGGTGTTCGATGAACTGGAACGGTCAGACGCGTACTGGCAGATCGATCCATCGGCAAGTTCTCGGTCGACGTCTGCGGTCTCCAATCCGGCACCTCCCATTGTCAACGCGCGTGACCGAAGGAGCCATGGTGCTTCTGGTCGCTTCCGCGAAAGCGCCGACGAAGGCAGCGCCAAACCACTCATTCCGAGTAGCGGAGCGGACAAAAAGTCGCTCCTCTACGAATACGAACGGAACAGCACGTGGTGGAAGTACAACTCGCTCAGCAGCGACGTCCGCACGGAGGAAGACCGCCTCCAAGCCCTCGAAACGATGGTTAAATCATACAATCGAGAAGCTGTAGAGTACTACCTGGAGGAATTCGAGGACTCTATCCAGAAGCTTGAAACGCCGGCACTGATTCTGCTCCTCGGAAGCCGCTTCACTTTCGACCCGGACGACCTGGCCGTGTGCGCCAACGCGGTCAAGTTTCGCGGTGCGTTCGGCGGCGACTCCGGCGTGCCGAGATTCAACTTTGCGGCGTACGAGTACGATTACGATCCGCTGAATGATATCGCAAAGAAGACGGCGGGGTGGAGGATCGTCGTCAAGGGGCTTCCGCCGCTTCCGTTTGTGTTTGTTGCTGGGAGAGGCGGCGACGGGATGCCGCTGGGTGTGCGGTTTCGAGCAGAATTCTTTAAGAACGATTGGGCTGTTGACGTGGCGGAGAAGCCGTTGCATGTGCCGGTTTATAGTTGAGGTAGCAAGGTTCAGAAGTCGGATTTGTTTGGAAGGAGGCGGACATGAGAGTGCAACGGAAGGAAGGAGGGGGGGGGGGGGGGGGAGGTGTCGCCGCTTCTACGATGATGGGATATTTCAATTCGGGGCTGTTCGCTTTGGTGCATGCAATTACCGGAATGCCTCTTCTGCTTTATAAAGTCGGTCGGCTGTAGTTTTCGGCTACATCTGGATTTGCGCAAGGTAGATAGTTTCTCGTATTGAGATAAGATGAAAAGGGCCCGCGCGGCTGCGCGTGAGGCAGCGCAGCCACAACTACCGTGCCAATAGTACAAACAACACAACAAAGAACCCAACCCACCGGCACCGGCGCAGGCGGGGAAGCAGCGCCTCCGAAGCCGCCGCCCACGCCGCCGCCGCCTTTTTATACGTCGACAAAGGCAACGACGGGGGCTGCAACAGCCGAGGCGGCGGCGACGAAGAAGAGGATTCCCATACGGGAGTTTCTCGCCGGATCACCGAGGCTCTCCCTTCCGTTCTCCTCTTCCGGTTCTTCTTTCAACTCGAATCTATTAACCCACCCTCATCTCCCATCCTCATATACCAAGGAAACCGGCTTCCTTCCCAATTCTTTCACCGAATTCACCCGCACCACAAGCCCCTGCCCCTACGACCTCGTCTCTCCTTCTACCGGCGAGACCGTGGCTGGTCTCGCGAAGAGCTCGAATACGAATGCGACGCCGCCTACATGGAATACGGGCTCGACGGCTACTACCCCGATTACAGCGGCCACGACGTGATCCTCGTGTGCATAGACCCTTTCCTTGCGCAATCCCACTTTGCGAGAAACCATTGCCGGCCACTTGGAAGCGTGGGTGCTCAAAGGAGGCTCGTCGAGGACGGCGCTGCTGTTTCGTTGGGTTAGAGCAGGTGCAGTTTGCAAAGAAGTGGCCCGAAAGGCCACGTGCCGCTTCGATCGCTTCGGCGAGCGCACCGCTGCCACTTTTGGGGGCGTGTTGGAGGTTTTTGATGTGCGAGTAGACGAAGTGGGACCGCAGAAGCCTGGATTGGCTCTATTTAAGAGAGGCGGTGTGACTGCGCCTCCCTCGAAGACAGCCAGGCAAAAGAAAAGGAAGGAAAAAAAAAGGAAAAAAAAAAAAAAAATCTTCGTCCGCCTGGACCGCATCCCATCCCATCCCAACCGGCCAAATCTATCGATCCCTACATCAACAATAAGCATCACAATGCAATGCACGGACCTGCTGCAGCTCGCACGCTGGTTCAGCGCATCCAACGACGGCGACGACCTATCCACTGCATCCGCCGCTCCCTCTTCCTCACCACCACCGGCACCATTTTCGGGCGAGGCACCGCCGCCAACAACAACAACAACAACAACAACAACAACAACAAGCGCCCCGTCACATGGCCACCCGCTGCACTGGGACCCAGCAAAGATCACAGTCGCCCCTGACGTCGCCGCCGACCGCCTGTTCCTGCGCAACGTCGCCCGCGGCCTGATCGTCACCGGCAAGGTCTGGCCGCTTGTCTTTTCCTCCTCCTCGTCCTCCTCCGACGACGACGCCGCAGTCCACCCCGACGCGCGGCACCGGACAATCGGCTTCCTCCGGCGCGCCGTCAAGGACCCCGCCGCGGTTCTCGGCCCGCTCGACGCCGCCCAGCGTCGCGGCGTCGCGGTCAGCGTCCGCGATCTGTGGCTCGCGTGCGATCGCCGCCTCTTTGACGACCCCGCCGAGCTCGCGGACATGACGGCGCTCGCGACCGCGATGGTCGACGTCCTCGAGGACTCGTTCCTCCCGCGCGCGTCCGCCCATCACGTTCACGTCTCGTTCTTCCCGCGCCGATCGTGCCGCGTTCTCAGGTTCGCTCCGGCCGCTGCGCTGGAGATGGAGATTGGAAGGGACGCAGGGCGACAGGCCGACGGCGAGGCGGAAACAGAGGTCGACAAGGAGGCTGTGAGGCTGGAACACCCGTTCGCCGAGCATGCCGCCGGAGGCGCTGCGGATGGCGCGGCTGAGCCACTGTACTACACTTGGGTGGACGCCAGCGACTTGTCGTACCACAACTTTGAGAGCATCCTGCCGCTTGACCGCATCTTGCGGCGTCCCGGTGGTGCCCAGCCATCAGACTCAGACTCGCCTCTTTCACTTTCCCTCAGCAACGTGAAGCGCCTCCATCCGCAGATGGACGTGTTCTCGGGCACGCTCTCGGGGACTGACTTGCCGCTCTTGTACCAGCTAGACGGGCTGGGTCTCTATCTCGAGCCGGCAAACTCTGGCCAGCGGGGAGGCAAGAGGATGATTTTCAACTCGGCCGCTTTGGCACGTGGTCTCACAACGGCCGCCCGTTGGTCACAGCTGTTCAAGATCATGTCCGATGACGAAAACAACGACAGCGACGACGACGACGACGACGATGAGGACTCGGTGGTTGATAATGGTACCGTGGTAAGCGGAGTGTCTGACAGCGACTCGTTGTGCAAAGATTTCGACGGAGACAGTAGCGCCGATTCCGCAGATGTGCTCTCGGACCACTGCGATGCACCGACGAAACCAAGTCTCACGCAGGGAGGGGTGTCTAGTGTTGAGGCCCAAATCGTGAGCGCATCCGAGTCGACAGCCGATGCAACTGTGCGAGAAACTGAGGCTGATGAAAACGGCTACGGGGAAACATCACCGCCATCAGAAATAGACAACGCTGCCGAAGAACAAGGCGGCCAGACAGAGGATATTGACGCGGACTCCGAGACGGCCTCCCACCTTGATGGTGAATCAGAAACTAGCCGTTCGTTCCACTCCGCGGGAAGTGAAAACGGTGCCTCTCAGCTCAACGAGTCGCCATGGGCTACGTCGAATCGTTTCTGCTTCGTAAACGACGTCTTTCGGTTAAACAAGTTCGAGCCGACGGATCGCCGGTTCAGGCTTCACCGCGACACCCCGTACTATGACGGAGTGAGAGGGTTGGTCTCAAAATACACTATGCTGATCTACTTGTCGGCCGGCGAGACTCCGAGCGGGTCGCTGACCATATACGACGGCAGCGATTTGCGCGCGGGAGAGGAAATGGGCGAGAGCGACTCAAAGAAGTGTGTTGTGGAGAATATTGCTTCGGCTCAGTGCATCATTTTCGATCAACGGTTTGTGCTTTTTCACCCTTCCGTCTCTCCCTCTCTCTCGTTTTTCCCATCGCCAGCTGACTCGAAGCGAATATCGTTTCCCGCTGTTTTTTTTCCCCCCTTAGATATCCGCATGAAGGAGACCCTTTCGATAGTGGAGCAAAGATCTTCCTGAGAACGGAGCTGATCTACTGGCTGCCGCGGAGCGTCAAGCACGTTCCACGAATCGGCTCCCTCTTCAGCTCTGCAGTGTACTACACTCTGCAGAGCGTCTTTGACAACGAGCTTGCAAAGCACGCCGACAGACTCTACGAGTCCGCCAATCGATCGCACTGGGGACTCCCGGAAACGACAGACCTGGACAGCGATGATTTGGAGCCGGTGCTGTTCAAAAAGTGGAGAGGGCTGGATTTCGCCACGGATGGTTACAGCTACTGGTTTCCAATGCCTTCAGTCTCCGTGGGGTCCAGACGCGAGAGTGGAGCAGGCCCAATCATCGCCGGAACAAGTATCGAGCAGTATATCAAGCAATGTGCCGTCTTGGTGGTTCTTGACTTTTTCAACGGCAAGCTGTCGGAAATGGGCGACTCTTTCCGCAAAGACTGCAAAACGACGTCGGCGATTCCGCCAAAGCGGTCAACCGCCGCAAGCCTCGAGTCGTGGGTTCTGCGGCATCTCCGCTCGGCCGAGTGCAAACACCCGCCGATCCCGCGTGAGCGCGAGCACAGAAACACTGTGCTTCTCAAACATGAAAACAGCGCGGACCCGGAGCGGAGAATGTGGGCCAAGCAACAGGACGAGTCTTTCGACCGGTCGGACCTGGACTGCTGCCTTTACCACGGGCGAGATCCCAAGCCGTGGACCTGCAAGCACTCTTTCGACGAATACGTGTTTTGGATGGAAACCGCCCTCACGAAAACCAGGTCCGCCGCCATCGTGATTCTCGGCCGAGAGCTCAGCTACGACCCAGAGGCCGTCGTGGTGCGCGGCAACGCCGTGCGGTTCTGCGGCAAAGACCTGGGCCGCTGGGGCGTGCCGAGCTTCAACTTTGCGGCGTGCCAGTCGTTTGGCGACTTTGAGCGGTCCTTTGTGAAAAGGAAGTATGTCGGGTTGCGGGCAGAGATGTCGGGGCTGCCGCCGCTGCCGTTCGAGTTTGTCGGGGCGAAGACGGGTGGTGTGCGCGGGGTGCGGTTCCGCGCAGAGTTTTTCAAGAACGACTGGGCTGTCTCGATTAAAGGGGGGACAGTCAAGGTGCCGGTTTTCATGGATTACTAGGAGAAGCGTTTTTGATCGGGCGCACAATACACAGATCAAGGGGGCGATGATACCCGTGCTTGTCTGTCTCACAGGGGTTCGGGTCCAGCACGGCAAGCTCGGTAGTGCCACCTATCTCCATACTTTGTTACTGGGTATCCAATAATCTTGTTCCTATTTATTCTGTGAAAGATGCACGCACCAACCCATCGATCGCTTTTCGTTCCAGACAAGAGAAAGCCGACAGCTCGCGCAAGGAGTCGAGAGTGGTGGGTCGAAGGTTTGGATCCGGAGCAGTCATCTTCGAGACAAGCGCCTTGAACTGCTCCATCATTGGGAACGGCCCCCACTCCTCCAGGTTGTCCTGCCGCGACAGAAACAACAGCCGCTTAGACATTAAAATACAGTATATTCTCAAACATAAATCACAAATAAATTCGACGTTTTCAACGCTGCCTCATGATAAACGGTCCTCGCTGCAGCCGTCGCTCCCACAACGTCGCGTCGAACGGTGCTGGCCTCGCCTTGTTTTACAAGACGGGGTCGGCACAACTGACGCTGCGAGGAAGTCACCGATCCTCCTCGCAGCGGGGCTGGCCGACCTACAACCGCACCGGCAAGATTTAGCTGGTCGTCTTTGCTAGCGACTGCGAGGATGCCGTCCACGTACCTGGAGGGACCCTTTGGCGAGCTTGGCCCACTCGTTTGCCGTCAGCGGGGCGGCGTCGCAGTCAGCGTCTGCGATCTCGGGCTGGTGCGAAAGGGTCGCTCTTTGACGACCATGAAGAGCCAGCCTCGCACTTACGATGATCGGCGTGATCGAGGACTCGTTCCTTCCCGGCCGGGTATCTGTGCCCGCAGATTGGTATTTTTCCTGCACTGTTCCAGGGAGTACTTCCCGCTTTTATGCAAGCTAATCAAGCTGGAAGTCTCTAAAGCCGCCAAGCTCTGGAGACGATGACCTCGCATGCTCTCACCAAGGCCGTCCGTGAATAGATGCCGTTCGAGGTCATGCTAAGTTGATGAGGTATCCAACTCGTGCCCGTGTGCGGAAAATTGAACCTTCGAGCCTTCGCCGATTTTGGCAGGGGCTCAGCTACGATCCCAACACGGGTATGAGGCAAAGGTGGTGCAATTCTTGCGGCAAATGCCAGGTGTTGGCGTGTCCAACTGCAATCTTGCGTCCTGCCCAGTCCTGGGGGGCGACACCATGAAGCTGAAATACGGCGGGACGAGGGCGGACTGTCGGGGCTGCCTCCCCTGCCGTTTTAGCTCGTCTGGATGGAGCCATGGCTGTTGGGTTGCGATGGGTGCGATTCTACGCCAAGAACGGTTGGGCTGCCTGTTCAGCCAACTGGTGTGGGGGGTGTCTAAGTAACTCGGAGAGGGAGTTTTTGGACGGGGACGCCTAAAACATGAAGTGAGATGATCATGCACATCGGCGAAGAATAAATACGTCTTCAAAGGCGTGCGCAGCTTGCAGCCGTCCGCCGGCTAATCGAGTTGGAGCGTTCAGAACAGCCTGAAGAGTGACCGACAACAGAGGACAACCGAGGAAAGGGAGTGCTTTCCACGAAGACAGTCGGTGTCTGCCAAAGGAGTGGGTGGCACGTCTCCACAGCGCCTAAGACAGCCAGAATCGGTGCCATGACAACGACGACGACGGAGGCGACGGAGGCGACGACCGCGGCCGTAGCCCCATCATCATCATCGCTCTGCCTTCTGCAGCCAAAAGCGCAGCAACTCGCCCGGTGGTCCCGACGCAGCAACTGGACAAGCGCGGGCGAGCGAGTTGTGTTTGGCTGAAAATCTGCTGGATATTAATTAAAGATATTTAAAGGCAAAGTCATCAACCTCGCCCAGCTCGGATATGGGTAATCTAGCGCACAGGCAGCCTGTCGCCTGGAGAGTGGCAGGCCACAATGTACATAGTGTGGGTGGCAGGCCAAGATGTTTGCAGCGTTGCGCGCCACATTGTGAGAGGGGGACAGACACACACACACACACACAGAAAAAAGTGGCTGCGCTGGCCTACTCCGACGCAGTTGAGAAGGACGCCGTGCTGTCCGGAAGTATCCGACGCGGCCGCGGGGGGGACGAAAAGTTGCGCTGTGCACTGCACCGGCACGACAAGAAGGGCCGGAAGTGGGCAAAAAAGTAGGCTGATTACAGTCCCCAAGGGTTCGTTCGTTCACTTCCGAAGGAAACGAGAGCCTGCGACAGACAGACCCAGCCACTAGGAAAGAAAAAAAAATCATCGGAAAACGGGGGTGTCTGTCTGTCCGTCCTTTCATGTCTACAGTCCGATCGGACTCCATTTGTATGGGGGGTGGGTTGGAAGTGGCAAGATTGCAACCCTATATATTAGAAACCGAAACTGGCCTACCACGCATCACCACTGCACAGACCCGCACGCAACAGCAACACAGCAACTCAGCGCCGCACGCAGCAGCAGCAGCAGCAGCAGCAGCAAGATCAGCCACTGTAACCCCCCCCCCGATCCCTTCATCACGCATGACTTCGTACGTCAACTCTGGCCCGCGCCCCGAGGTCGGCAAGTACTTCGGCTACGACCATCTCACCTTCTGGGTCGGGAACGCGAAGCAGGCCGCTACCTACTACATCACGCGCTGTAAGCAAACGATCTGCACTGCCATCGTCCTCTTCTTACCCTTTATCTGTGCCTGCAGTCGGCTTTGAGCCTCTCGGCTACAAGGGTCTCGAGACCGGCTCCACCTCCGTCGTATCCCACGCAATCCGACAGGGCAACATCACCTTCGTGTTCCAGTCCCCGCTGCAGCCCGACGACGTTGTTATGAACTCCTTCACCGCCCGCCACGCTGACGGCGTCAAGAACGTTGCCTTTACCGTCGACGACTGCCGGGGCGTCTGGAAGAAAGCGGTCGAGCGGGGTGCAAAGAATATTGAGAGCCCTAAGGAGCTCAAGGACGAGTTTGGCGTTGTGGTCGTGGCGACCATTGCGACATACGGCGACGTTGAGCACACCTTTGTCGAGCGGACACGGTATACCGGAAAGTTCCTTCCAGGCTTTGTGGACGCGCCAGCCGACCCCATCACCCAGCTTCTGTGAGTTTCCCTCCCTTGGACCACCTGCTGTCTCAATCCTAATCAGTCATCGATCATGTTTTTGTTTCTTCAAACCAACAACAGCCCTGCCGCCAGCCTCGAGTACGTCGACCACATCGTGGGCAACCAAGCCGACAACGGCATGGTCCCCGCCTGTGACTACTACGAACGCATCCTCGACTTCCACCGCTTCTGGTCCGTCGACGACACCCAGATGCACACCGAATTCTCTGCCCTCCGCTCCATCGTCATGGCCGACTACGACGAAGTCGTCAAGATGCCCATCAACGAGCCGGCGCCCGGCAAGAAAAAGTCGCAGATCCAAGAGTACGTCGAGTTCAACGGCGGGCCGGGCGTCCAGCACATTGCCCTGCGGACAGAAAACATCATTTCCGCCGTCGGCGCGCTCAAGAAGCGCGGCGTCGAGTTCCTCAGCGTGCCCGAAAAGTACTACGCCAATCTGCGGCTGCGGCTCAAGGCCGACAAGGTCGACATCAAGGAGGACCTCGACACGCTCGAGCGCAACTGCATCCTGATCGACTACGACGACAAGGGGTACCTGCTGCAGATCTTTACAAAGCCTGTCGAGGACCGGCCGACTCTCTTCTTTGAGATCATCCAGCGCCGCAACTGCTCGGGTTTCGGTGCGGGCAACTTCAAAGCGCTCTTTGAGGCGCTCGAACTCGAGCAGGACAGGCGCGGGAACCTATAGCCGGCGTTTCCCTTGAACTGGGTGATTTGTACTGGGACTTTTTTTCACTTTGGCTCTCAGTTGTTTTCTTTCGTGGGTTGATCAATTACTGCACTATGATGACGCATTTCAAAATACACGTATATCCACCCACTCTTCGCTTTTGTGGGTAACAAGGTTTACCCTCTTTTCAACGTGTTAGGAAGGCAGGAACGAGAAAGAGCAGTATACGGCGGCTGCTTGTGCGTAGGAGGATCGCGCCACCGGCGAGCACCGTCTATTGCAAAGCGGTCGAACACTCTCCAGCGATTGCTTTTCGTGTCTCATTGTTTGAAAGAAATCAAAAAAGACGAGGAAAAGCGTGTCTTTCGTCCCTTCACTGGCGGGATTTAAATTTTTCGGTTTTTGCAAATTTTTCCCGCCCTCGACGAACAACCACAAAGAGAAGAGCGACCTTCATCGAAGGTGAGAAGCTGTGCTTTTTGTCCCAGCCACAGCTCTGCTATTGAAGTCGGGCCTTCCTCATCCTCATCCATCACCCTGCTAATACCCCCTTCCTCAGATCTTTCCCGCGATGAAGCTCTCCATCCTCCAACTGCTCGCAATCGCCTGCACCGCTGCCGTTGTGGCTGCTGCACCGCTCCCTGCCCGACAAAACGCGCTCGCGCTGTCGATACATGGCGGCTCAAAAGCTGCCGCCCTTGTGCGAAGGGGTAAGCCTTCTTTCCTCCGGTACCTCAGCGATCCAGTAATAAAAGCGACCCACCGAACTTCCACTGCGCCTCACCACCCTCGGATTGTCTTTCGCAGAGGATGATGGTAAGCACTGTACATCTAAGCTTCACGCAACCACTGCCAGATCTGTCATACTCACACTGCAACAAAAAAAAAAAAAAAACACCCCAATCGTATCACCCTATTGTGTTCTCTCAGAGGCCCCTCGCCGTAAACGCGGTCGCATCCACAGGGCTTTCGGCAACATGAAGCGCAAGTTGCGGAACGCGTTCGGGAAGCTCAAGAAGAAGTTTGGCGGCAGGCGGCACCGCAAGAACAAGAAGAAGGTCGAACCCAAGGTCGAACCAGTGTCGGAGCCAGCTTCCGAACCCGCCCCTCCCGCTGAAGGACCCGCATGTGAGTTGAACAGAAAGCTTGTTCGTCCCACATTCAATTTGCAAGCCTTCTATTTCTGATCCCATTTAAAACTCCAATCCATCTCCCTCCCATCAACGCTCTTTCATCGGCACGCAGCATTTGCTGACGACGAGGCCTTTTATGACGAGGTGGCCGATGAGTCGTTTGACGTCGAGGCCTTCGACAACGAGGACGTTGCGGACGATGGGGTCATCGATGATGAGTTCAACGAAGATGACTTGGCCGACGACGATTTCGAAAACGACGAGTGAAGGATCGCGAGTGCCCGTCTCTTTCCATACTTTTTGTTCACACAGTATTATTATGTCGCTTTGAAATAAAAGTAGCCGGTTTGATCAATCAAGTCGTTAGTTGGTAGCTTTTTGGGATTATGGCGGAAAATACCAATCTGTCGCGACCCAGCCGGTTACCAAAAGCACGAGTGCAACACGGATGGCTGAGGCGTGCGTGTTGTGCTTGTGCCACCCGCCGTCTGAAAATTGCTTGTTGCATTTTTTGCTTGCTGCCGAAGAAGCAAAAGCACCAAGCACCCTGGCCTTTTTCTGTCCTTTCTTTTAGCACACACACACACACACACACACACACACACACGCACGCACGCACGGGGAGCACCGCCCTTATAAATTCAAAAGTTCCCTCCACGCTGGCCCCACCAACACTTCGCCTGCCCTCAACACCGTCTCTCAAATGAAGCCGGCCCTCGTTCAGCTGCTCACGTTGTTCGCTATTTCGGCGATCGCCACTGCCGCCCCTGTTCAAGGCGACAATGCGCTTCTGCCTGATACGAACGGTGGCATCGACAGCCCGGGGCAGCCTGGTATGTTTGAAGAGTCGCCTGCCCATCGCTGTTCCTTCTCGAGGGGGATACGACTGCACGCTGCTTACAACTTGATGGCGATTTCCATCGCTCAGTCCATCCGAAACGCTTACTTTGAATAACCTTACACAACTGCAGGGGGCCGTCCCCTGACGGCATCTTTCCGCCAGCGGTTCAAAGAACGGTTGCCTAAGGCCCTACGAAGGAAGCTGCACGGGATGAGGAGGAAACACCGCTACCACAGCAAGGCGGCAGACTCAGCAGCATCGTCTCAGAACGACGGTACATCAGGTGGAGCCGGTCGTCGCTTTGGGGCCTCTTCGCATCGTCAACTAACCCCACGAATATAAAAATTCAAAGGGTATGTCGACGACGAGTCTTTCTCCGAGTACGTCGAGGCGCTCGACACCCAAGAGTATGACGACAGCGGGACGCTCGATCAAGACGACATCGCCGACGAGTTTCTCGGGGGCATCCTGATGGAGAGTGCCGAGGAGCTCGCGAACGAAGGTGCAAAAGAGGGGTGGAAGGCCGCAAAGAAGAGCCTTGGGCTTAAGGGAAGGCGAAAGCGACCCCGTCAAAGGCGCGTGCCCAAGATCCCGATCTTTGGGTAATCGCCGTTCTCCCTTTGGTGTTGCCGGTTTTTTCTGCGTAATGAAAATTTGAATTTTTCGGGCTTCACGATACATCACGCACATCGATGTGTATTACAGTTCTTCAATCCAATTGCTAATTCATCTCCAACGGTCCATTTTACTGCGCTTCGGCCGACGCAAGGGCGGGCTTACAATTTGTCGGCTCCCAACGCATCGTCTGACACAGCTTTTAGAAAAGATTCCGAGTATCGGTCTGCTACGAGAGTCTGCCGAATGGAACGATGAGTTTGGCCCTCCATGCGAGACTCCTCAGCTGCAGATTCGTCAGACCTGACACCGGTGTTTCGAAATCTGTTCGAAGCTGCCCAGTTCCCTGGAGGATGTTGAGAACGGGACACCACCTCCTGGTGTGTCGTTGTTGCTGCTTCCATGGGATGAAGACCAGCCCAGAAGAAAAGCGGTGGGGCGACAAGTAGGCAAAGCTGAGCACTGCCTGCGGGGTATGGTTACCGAATAATTCTGCCACGTACAATTCATTCTGATCATTTCCCTTCTGGCCTTCGAGCGATCTGTGTCGCTCTACCTCGCCAAATTCAAAAAACCGCGTTCGTGGAATCGCGGGTCTCCGTCGCCGCCCAATCTGGCTTGCTCCCGGAAAGACATTTTGAACGATCCGAACGATACTGAAGTGCGTGGGAAACGCGACCCGGTTCCGTGGAGAGTTTGCCCGCTTTCCGGCCTCAACCTTGTGGATGACACCTGATAGGGAAAACTACTGGTGTTTTGTCAGCGGCGGTGACCGCCGAGGGCGTCCCCTTTCGGGCGACGGTACATCCCTCGATGATCGGGGAACGCGGCGGTTTCAAGCGGACTCGCTTTCAAGAATGATGAGGTATTTGGAGTGCACGACACCTCGCTCGACGTTCCCGTCTTCATATTCAAGGGTTGCGAGTTGTATTACAAACTCTCATTCCTGTGGGAGCTCACATACCCGGGAGAGGAGGACGCACTGTTAGATTGACTGGAGCCAGTTTTTGGGAGATACTGGGTTGGACGCCGAGGCGTTCCGTTCCCTCAAGGTTTTGTTATGGCGGGGAGAGTTCGGGTTTGCGAACGCCAGTGGAATGAGGACGCTGTACTGCAATAGTAATGCTTTCTTTGTTCACCAGGCCTTGCAAGGAATGCAGCCGGTCAGAATAAGGCAAGGGGGAAAAATAAATTTTAGAGCTTGAATCCACCATCTATCTAGACAGAGAGAGGCAGACAGACAGACAGACAGACAGACAGACAGACAGAAGGACACTAGACACATCGCCGCTGGCCGCTCTCACCGCTTTCACCGGCCCGTCCGCAACCACCTTCACCAGTGGCCGCACGTCCTCGCTCTCTCGCTCTTCCTTCTCCTCCTTCTCCTGCTCCCATTGTCATTGACGGCTGGCGTGGACACCGCCATTCTCTCTCTCTCTCTCTCTCTCTCTCTCTCTCTCCCCGCTCCTTCTCTCTCCTTCTCTCTCGTCTCTCTCTCTCTCCCTCTCGCTCCCTCTCATGGATACGGTCAAGCCTGTTCTTCGCTTTTGTCTGGCTCGTAAGTCGCATACGTCGCCCATCTCTCTCTCCGAACCCTTCTTTCTGCCACGGTCTCTCCTCCCCCAATTGCGGCTCACTGTGCTGCTGCAGCGCGGCTAACTCAAACCCCCCCCTCACACCCCCTCCCCTCGATATATGCCGTTCCTCACCCGCGCGTGCGTTTTTCGTCGCGAACATACATGGACACCAGTGCTGAAGGAGACCCTTGCGCTGGACCTCCCAAACGACTCCTTCCTCGATCTCCTCAACCCCGAAAATGCCGACTTCAAGCCGAGCATCGCCCGCGGACCGCGTCGGTCGCAGGTCGAGGCCGCCATCGCCGCCGCAGAGATCTGGCTGCAGCTTCACGGATCGGCCGCCTTGGACCCTGGAAAGATGCTCAAAGAGATTATCAGCAACCGTTCGAACGACGCCAGAAACAACAACAACAAAACCCAAAGCGACACCGTGACAACACCCCAAAATGGCGCAGTCAACGGCAACGGCAACGGCAACGGCAACGGAGGCGGCGGGACGTCAACGTCGCCGAAGCCCCCTTCCTACCAATCGGTGGTCGACCCTTCGTCTGCCTCTGAGGACCCCTCAGCGGCTGTCGAGACGGCCCCGCAAGGACCCGCGTCCGAAGATTCGGAGCTGGGTCCGTCCTCTGCGGTGATTGATCCAACTCACGACTACCAACTGGCAACTCCAGAATCATCACCTTCTCCTTCCACACCGCGCCCCGAGGCTGGCGCGATGCCTCCACAACTTGCCCGGCTTCGCGAACGAGAGGAAGTGGAAAGCGTCGCGTCGCGGCACTCGGATTTCAGCGCTGCAAACACTGGCGCGCCGTTCAAGTGGACAGATCCTGAAGTGTTTTCTCTTTCCGCTCTGGAACGACTCATCACCCAGCTGATTCCACAACTGGGCGGCCTTGACCACAGCATGACGTTGAAACGACTCGACTTTAGAGCCTTTGACGCGGTCCCATGCGTGCATATGCTTCACGCCGCCATCAGCCTGTGTCCAAACCTCGACACCGTTTTGCTGGCATTTACAACCACCTCTCCCGATTTGGCCACGCTGCAGCACATTTTGTGTGGAACGGGAGCTTCCAAGGTTACAGGCCTGGCTATCCACTCAGTCGGCGATGCGCTGGAGCCCGCCCCGACGAGCGAGTGGACCGCGGGCGAAGTTGACCAAACGGTCGGCCTCCTGCCGCTGGCGCAGACCTTTTCCCGTCTTGAAGCCTTAGGCATTGACGTTCGGGTCGATTCAGAGGTGATGGAGTTCATGGCCAACACGTCCGGACCTGCTCTTCGTCGATTGGAGTTGGTGAATGGAACCGGAAACGGCAACTTGGAGATGCTGGCGGCGGCAGCGGTTGCTGCCTACGGGGCCGACATGGACGAAAACGAGTTCCCGAGGTCCTCTCCATCCGCGCACTCAAATCGCGAGACAGTGCAATCACGCCAAATCATCACCCTCATCACGCGCTCCCCACTGCTCGAGGCGGTCAATTTGGTAGGTTGCACAGCACTTGGCTCCGCGGGCGTCGCCACCTCGAGCGACCTGTCGCCGGTTGCTATCCTCGACGCCATCGCCTCTCGGCTGCCGCGCCTCCGCGCCCTCCGTGTTCCCGGCAACGCAACAGCGCAAGCGCTGACGGCCGTCCTTTCCGGCTGCCCTCTGCTTGAAGACCTGGACCTCGGCCCGCTCCCTCCGCACGGACCTGTTGCGGCCATTCGCGCGCTCATCGACCACGGCCAGAGCCTGCGCAACCTTGCGTTCCGCTTCGTGCCACCGACGCCGCTTCCCGGCAGCAGCAACAACAGCACCGGCGGTGGCGGCTCTGCAGCCGAAGCGGCAATGGCGGCGCAGCTACGGCACGCGCTCGAGTCCATCTTCACGGAGCTGCTGGACCGCCGCGGCCGGTTCCTCCGCGGCATCGACGGGCTCGGGTGGCCCGCGACGGACCGCGTCGTGCGCGCCGTCGCTCGACACTGCCCGAACCTCGAGTCGCTGGTGCTGTACCCGTGCAGCGCCGTCCGCTCGGAAGCCGCCGTTAGGGACCTCGTCGCGCGGTGCCGCAGGCTCGTTCACCTCGGCCTGCGCGGCTTGCCGGCCCTTCCGGCCGGACCGGGCATTGGCGCCGGCCCGTCGCCGATTGCGGTGGCGGTCGCGGCGGCGGAGAAGGAGGTGAGGGGCCGTAGCTTGGGCAGCGGGCCTGCAGCCATGGCGACGCGGAGGAGGTTGGAGATTGCAAGGCTGATTTTGTGATCCACTGGTGCGCTTTCCCCTTTTGGACTCTTTCCCCCTACCCCCCGGCCTCCAGGCCTGTTCACTTGTGAAGTCTTTTTGGTGTGACCCTTTTTTCGTTGTATGTATGTGACTATTTTATTTTGCTTCCAACACCTTTCCTCGTTGGGCTTTGGCACCCGCCAGTGCCAACAGACTTTTCAAAGCCACCCTATTATTAAGCTGGACCCGCGCTGCGCGCTTCTTCCATCTGCGATTCCCCCCCTCGCCTTCCGACACAATTGTATTTTTGCCTTTCCCTGCGACAAGGTTTGGTTGACCCCCGTGGGTGGCGCGTTGTTCTAAGCCGCTAACCCTTACCCTGTCTTTACGTTTATTTCCTTTCTCGTTTTTTGTTTCGCTCGTGGCTGCCCTCTCTACCGCGCTGGCCTTTGCTTGCTCTTTTCGTTCGACTGCGGCGGTAGCATTTATTCCCGCTCTCTCCACTGCTGCCTCCCGTTTCAGGTTTCTGGCGCCTTTTCCTTTTTTTTCTTCACTTGCTTCGCTCGGCTCAGTTTTTCCGTTTCTCTGCGAGGCATAATGCAGCCAGCTGCGGTTGCTGGAGGGAACCAAAACCGAAAAAATAAAGAAAGAAAAAAAAAAGTTTCGGCCACGGTTTTGCTCTTTCGTCTGTCGCTTTGGCCGCTTTCGGCCACGTGACTTAAGCAGCGCCGTTACCTTGCGTTCGGAATTTGGCCCACCATTCCGTAGAGAGTTGCCAGCTTAGTTGGTAACAATCAGCAAGCTGCCGTGGCGCAACTGGTTAGCGCGTGCGGCTGTTAGATGAGAATCTTACAGTTCACCGCAAGGTTGGTGGTTCGAGTCCACCCGGTAGCGATTTTCTACTGCTAGTTCATTATTATGAAGGGTCCGCCACCCGTCACATTTGGTAGACTTAGGCGCCTCTTGCTATCCTCCTACCTGGTCGTTTTCATTGCTTTCCGGATTCGCATTCGCAGGGACTCGACACGCGGTCAGTTCAACACGCATCAGTGACGACGAATTTTTTTGTGCAGAGTCAGCCGGTGTTGGAGAAGATGCGAGTTATGTTTGTTAAGGATGGTATAATCACACAACACACCAGTCTTTTTTTTTTTTTTTTTTTTTTTTTAGGACGTTCCCCTCTGTTTGTTTTGTTTTACCCTCGGACACGGAGGTAGCGCAGAATTGAGCCTGCGGAAAACTAAATTGGACTGGGGCGCC
Organism: Zopfochytrium polystomum; assembly: GCA_025765615.1. Classification (NCBI taxonomy): domain Eukaryota; kingdom Fungi; phylum Chytridiomycota; class Chytridiomycetes; order Chytridiales; family Chytridiaceae; genus Zopfochytrium; species Zopfochytrium polystomum. Next base: position 45,626 of record JAIVFJ010000381.1, read on the forward strand.
GACACTGGACTTGCAGTCCCTCTCGGCGTTGAAATGAAATGGAGCTGTGCGCCAAAGGAAAGCCTTTGCTGGTGGTGTGAAATAACGACTTTGCCACCAAATCACACGAATGCATTTCACTTTTTTTTTTTTTTTTTTTGTTTTTTTTTTTTTTTTTCTCCCGCCTCCATTCTTCTCCTTCACATCGGCTGGCGGCTCGCTCGTCATGCGTTGCGATGCCTTTCCCCATTCAAGGCGCACGGAAGCGGTGTTTCTGCGAGCAACGACGGCAGCACCAGCAGCAGCAGCGAGCGAGAGGGGTGCCGGAACTACACCCTTTGCGCGCAGTCGCAACGAGACCGCAATCAGCAGCAGCAGCAGCAGCACCGTTATCAGCCCTGGTCGGCTCGAAGCGTCGCTGGGCGCCGTTGCACAGCTGTCTGCAGAACTGCAGAGCGTCGCCGGGCGCGTCGAGGATCAGCTGAGGGTGCTGGCGGGGACGATGGGCGCGGTTGCTGCGCAGCTCGCAAGTGGCGGTGTGAAAAGGGAATGAACTTGCGCGCCGCTGCGCGAGGGATTGTGGACGATTGAAGGGCGGTTTGAGCCGGTGATGATTCTTTGTTCTTTTTTTTTTTTTTTTTTCGCGAAAACGCGGGGGACTTTGCCCTGCATTCTTTTTTTTTTTTTTTTTTCTTTTTTCTTGTGGTGGTTGGGCTTTTGGATGGCTTTGTTGCAGGGTTTCTCTGAACAACAAGTTGAGAGGGTTCTTTCTCTTTATTCGCTTTATTTTGGTTTTGTCCATCTGCAAGTTTTGAAAATGTGAGGTCTGCGCTGGCCCCTCCACCGCAATACGTACGCAGCGCGACGCCTTACACGGATGGCGCCCTGTGCGGCTTAAAAAATAGTAAGGAAATGATTATTAGTCAAACCAGTGAGCGCGAGACCGGCGGACAGGGGCCGCATTGCATGTCGGCTTGCTGGCTTGCTGGGTCCAACTTTTTTTTTTTTTTTTTTTTTTTTTTCGGGTTCCCCAGCGTGAAATAAATGAATACTGTTACGTAAATGAATAATTTTTCTTTTTTTTGTGGTTTTTTTTTCTTCAGCGGCTGTAAAGCGCGCGGGCTGTGCACACATCGTTGTTTGCCCCCGAAAAAGGCTCAACCATCACGCACACACACACACAGACACAGTCTCTCTCTCTCTCATTCTCTCTCTCTCTGTCTCTCTCTGTCTCTCTCTCTCGCTTCTCTCTATCAGCAGCTTCACAAATGGATCGCGGCTGATGACCATTTATTTGATTGCAACGGTCTTGTGCTGTGCAGGGTTGCAGCCAACGTAACCAAAAAAAAAAAAAAAAATAAAAAATAAAAAAATAAAAATAGAATTATTCGGCAAAATTTTGGCCTGGCGCAGACACAAACAAACACACAAAACACAACAGCAACAAGAAGCACACGCGTAAACAACAACGTAACAACAACGTAACAAAACTAACAAAACTAACAAAACTAACAAAAAATAAAACAAGAACACAAACAAACGGTCGAAGTTGTCCTCGCAAGCAAAGGCTGAGCCGAACAAACAAAACAAAAATCGGCCTGCTTTGCCCGCCGGCCGCCCGGAACTTGCCCAGACTGCCGGGCCGGCGGATTGATTGATTGATTGATTGATTTTGTTGTTTGGTTGATTGCTGCTTGTTTGAGAAGATTTAGAAGATGAAGAAGATGAAGAAGAACAGAACCGACATTAATATCAAACAAACACACGCACGCACGCACGCACACCCCCGCACGCACCCCACCCCACTATGCACGCATCCTCCCGGGCGCCCGCCCCACCCGTCGCCGCCGCTTTCTCACCGGCGAAGCGCCGCGTCGCCGCCTTCATCTACACGGACGCTTTCCACTTCTCCATCATCTCCCTCGTCCTCTTTGACCTCCTCCTCGTCTTTGCGGACCTCGTCCTCGCTCTAAACTCCACCTGCACTCCCGAGTTCGAAGACCGCGCCGCTCAAGACACCACCACCACCACCACCGCTGCCGCCTTCTTCTACAACAACAACACAAACCTGCGCGCCGCGGCCGAACCTGCCCCCGCCGCCGGCCCAACATGCACCCCAAACCTCCCGCCGTCGCACGCTCTGGCTGTTACCGAGGAAGCCATATTCTGGCTGTCGACTGCGCTCCTGCTCGTTTTTGCCGCTGACATACTTCTGCACCTGTACGTTGAGGGCGTCCGCATGTTTCGCTCCGTCGTGATCAGCTTTGACGCACTCGTCGTATTCAGCTCGCTCGGTGAGCTGCTTGCCTTCTAGTCACTTTTTTTTTTTCCGTCGCGAAAGCGTCCTGCGAGGATACTAACAACCTCTGCCCCCCCACCGCCCTCAGTCGTCTCCCTCACTCTCAAATACACAACCAACCGAACCCAGACCAGACCTATGCCGCCGCCATCGTCGCCCTGCGCATCTGGAAAATCGTCCGCATCATGCACGCCGTGTCCGCCTCGGTCGAGCAGAGCCACCTCCGCACCCTCCGCGCCATCACCGCCGCGAATGGCGCCATCGTCGACGCATGCCAGCGCGCGTGGAACGTGTTTGCGAAGGGGCAAGACAAGTTTTTGCGCGGCGTCCGGCGCGTCGAGAGAAGGCTTGAAACGGCGGGTTCGGGTGGTCCTGACGCGAGGAGGGGGGCAAAACGGGGGCACGCGCACAGCTGCGCGATGAAAGAGATGACGACGACGCCGGTGGCGTCCGCCGCCGCGACCACGCAAGATCACGAGCAAAGATCAGTGAAAGAGACGACGCCGGCGGCGTCCGCCGCAAGCACGCTAGATCACGTGCAGAGCGGGACGAGGGAGATGACGACGCCGGCGGCGTCCGCCGCAAGCACGCTGGATCGCGCGCAGAGCGCGCAGAAACACATGACGACGCCGGCGGCGTCCGCCGCCGCGACCACGCAAGACCGCGAGCAAAAGGCAATGAAAGACATGATGGACGAGGCCGCCGTTCTCTTCTCCGCCGTCGGCGCCGCCCTCGCCCAGCTGCGCGCGCAGGTCGCCGCCGCCAACGAGCGGCGGCTCGAGCGCGCCATCCGCAACGCCCACATGAGCCGCGAGGACGTGCACGAGGACGAGGACGAGGACGGCGACGACGACGACGCGCGCGAAATAATCGCAAACGAAAACGACGACGAGGAGGAGGGACGGCGCCCGCAGCGCGCCGGTGACCGAGAGCGTGGTCCAGTCGACCAAGCGTACCGCATGACGCACGCGGATCTCTTGCTCGGCGGTTTTTATCGTCGCGCCGTCGGAAACCCTTCAAATGCAGAGGGCGAGTTGAATACCAAAGAGAGGTTCTCCTTTTCCTTTACCTTGGTTTTTTGTTTTTTTTTTCCCCTTTTTGTGCATGTTCCACTTTTCTCTCTGTACACTGCACGCTACTTAAGGATACTTTTTTTCGATACAGTGGTTGTAATGCTTTGTTTTTATGTACTCCTTTTTGGCTGTTGCGTTTTGCTTTCTTTCTTGGTTTTGTAAAAGGAGTGGCTTGCGAGACTTCGCAACTCACACGGAGTCGGTTCAAAGCACCACAAAAGAACAGGTCACGTGACAAATGCCTTGGGCGACGTCGCCCTCTTTGTCATGCCAACGATCGGCAACGATTGCTTCGTCTTTGTGTTCCTTATTTGTTCACATTCTGGAAATGGCCCGAATACCCGTCGCTCCACTTGGTGGCTGTGTGAGCGTAGAACTGCGCGACTTTGAATTCTTCAAGTCCATGCTGATTCGTTTCCCACGCTTCCTAAGTTTCTCCTTCCATGTTGGCGCTTTGGGCGAGATTGCCTTCCAATGAATTTCCGATGCACAACCCACGAACGGGGGGTTTTTCACTGCAATTTTTATTTTCGAGGAGGACGGCAAAAGGAACTAAAGACACTCAGGATAGGGGAACAGGGAGATTGAGCGAGCATCCAATGGTCGTGGGCGAAGTTAATCGCGCAACGAAACCTTTGGGACGATAGGTAAGGAAATTCTGAACAGGTGGGCGGAAGAGTTGGAAAGAGAAAAAAAAGTACGCTGCAAATGTTTGATGGTATGAAGTGAGCTTCCCTTTCAGCAGAGGCACCCATTCTTTCCACAAGTGCAACCGCTGCACGTGCAAATCTTGCAGTTCGTTTGAGGAGTCACCCCATCGGAAAAGTCTCCAAAAGGAACAAGAACGTCTGCGCCCGAGCTCTTTGATTGCACAGCTTGAGCTGCTAAGCGGACTGAGTTGACCTTCGCGTCCAGGACGTCGCATCCGTCCGTGCTGACTTGACCATAGACGTCGTTGTACTGTTTGTAAGACGAGGGGCAGCCAAAGTTAAGATTGTAGCTCACGACCTGGCTGTAGTAGCCGACAACCGCCGGGCCGTACGATCCGCTGCACCCGCTATAGTCGCCGGCCAGGCAGAAGGTGCTGGAACCAGAGGAGACCATGGCGTTTCGTACATTCGCCGCAGCGGCTTGGTCCTCGCCTTGCGACGCTTGACCGCAGCTGGACTCGTTCGGCACGGCTGCAGCGGAAAAGCGAATCGCGGGTTGATCGTCCCTCCTGGCGAGCCCGACGCCTTCGAACAGCACCAGGTCCGTTTTCCTCTCGCTGTGGTCAAAGTGTCCTTCGAAAGAAACGAGAGCACCAATCTCCGTAAAGTTGAGAAAGCCAGAGTGGAACGTGAGGTTGCGGTTGGGATCGAAGGTGATGCTCGTGATTTGCAGGTGCGGGGTTCTGGTGGCGGCAATTTGAAGCGGCGTAACATTTGTCTTTTGGGCGCAACCCTGCGCCAGGCAAATTATGGAAACCGCCGTGTCGACAAGCCCGGTGTGGAAGTCTCGGTGGGACTACCTACACCTGGCGGACGATGGGCGTGCGACCCCAGGTCTAACGTACGCGAGCTGAGGCAGCGATGACGACGACGAGCGGTGGCACGGGAGTGGTGGAAGACGGAAGTGGGCCAGCACGGGCAGCACAAACAACAACCTTGTTCACGGGGCCACTCAATGCAAACAAAGACAGAAAAGAGAGAAAGAATATTGACAGCAAACAGGACACAAGACCCTTCAACAGGACCCTAAAAGAGGGAAATAGCCACTGAAGGGTGAACAAGGGAAGCAGCCGAAGCTTCCACACCGGAAATAATGCCGACAACACTCGCCAAGACGGCGATCTTGGGACCACAGACGGTGAAAGCGCAGAGAGCGGCAGCTCCAGTGCCAATGATGCCGAAGACCAAACCGACGGCCGGAGGAGGGGCCCCTCTCTTGTGGAGTTCCAAGTTGTTCTGCACATCTCGTACAGCTAGGGCTGTGTTGTCATCGCCACCGGTGGGAAGGCCAATAGCACAGGCGATAAAGCCAAAGAGAAGGGAGAACAGGACTATTTCTTTTGTCTGGACTTTCATAACTGGAGTTATTGGGACGAGTGTTGGGCGTTTCGTTGTTCTTCGGTGTTTGGGAGTATGGAAAGGTGGAACACTGCACTCGGACTATTTATAGCGTTCCGGCGGGCGGAAGGGGATGGGGGGGAAAGGGGGGAAGGGGGGGAAGGGGGGGAAGTGTTGCTTTTGCGCCCATTTTCGCGACCTCAATCAGAGGGGGTTGAATCCACAATGCCATATGGCGCTTTTGCACCCTTTTGCCCTTCTCCAAAAAAGGAAAAAGCAGAGTTTGCGAAGCCATGCTGCGTGAAGAAATTTCTATTTGGAAAGTTCAAAACTTCTCGTCTGGTTTCCGTGCCGTCCACTCGAAACCGAGAACTGTGTGTATGGCGCGCACAGAATGAACAATGAGACTCTCGAGGGGTTGTTCTTGACAGAAAAATTAAAAATGGTCCTTGCCAGCGGGCAACTAATGAAATTTTCTTTATGCCGCACGGTTTGAAATTCTTGTAAGATGGGAGCGAACACGTTCCGCTGTTGAGAGAGAGAGAGAGAGAGAGAGAGAGAGAGACAGAGACAGATTCCTTTTCTGTCTGTGCACAATGTTTCTCTTCACTTTTTTGCATAAAAACGACAAACATCCACACTGTAGAAAATTTAATTTCAAGGAAAAGGCAACACCGAAAAAAAAACCAACTAAAACAAATCGGTTCCCACATGGTCTGTTTGCAGCCCCCCCTTCTTCCTCTTCCCTTACTCCGCCCCTCCACCCTCGACTGCCGATTCACTCACTCAAAGGCACCCACTGACTGCTCCTCCTTTACCCGCTTGTCGGCCGCGTCAAACGCTTACATCCATCCATCCATCTTCCCCCAAAGGCCTCAGGAAAGAACCAGACCGATGACGGAGGAGGAGGAGTAGGAGCAGTCGACATCCCCCTAATTTCAAATTTCACTTGACAAATTCTCATTTTGGAAATTCGACTGGCTTTTCCACCAGCGATGCCCTCCCTCTCCTGCAGCGTCTTCGTAAAGGAGTCTACCGCGCACAGCTTGCTGCATCTGCTTCCTTTAAACGGACTGACATTGCCACTGCCATCGATCGGCGCCAGGATCTCTTCTCTTCAGGTCAGATCGGCACAGTTCTCAACAACATCCTCAACCGCAAGCGATCCAATTCCAGCATTGATCACATCCAGGCAGAAACCCCAGCGGGTTCAGAGATTGAGTATGGCCCCTCGCAAATTCCCCGCCTTTGCAGTGAACAGGTGGAACGTTGGTTTTGCCCCCTGTCAGGAACAGGGCAGGACAGGGCAAGGCAGACAAGGAACTGAGAGGAGTGATGATTGTATTGGAAACAATAATTCACTTGAGGGATGGGACAGGTCCCCCATCCCCCTTTTATACCTTTTGAGAGTCTTCCTTGTCAAGACTCAAAGAAAGTTCCAGAAAGAGCAATTAGTAATACAATGATACCAATGATACCAATGACAACAAGACAAGTCAGGAAAGCAAAGAAGGTTCCAGAAGGTTCCACAAGGTTCCATGAAGGAATGTTCTAGAAGGTTCCAGAAGGTTCCAGAAGGTTCCACAAGGTTCCATGAAGGAATGTTCTAGAAGGTTCCAGAGGTTTCCAGAGGGTGATTCATAACATCATCTCCCCCTTTTAGGCCTCTTCTGCAACTTGGTGGGGTACCTGGTCTTGAACTTGAGCAGAAGGTCTTGGCAGTGAGTGAGGTTTGACTCAGGTTCCCAGGTGTTGTCAGCATCTGAGTAACCTTTCCACTTAACAAGGAACTTGAGTGTCCTTCCAAACCACTTGGCATCCAAGATTTGTTCAACCTCAAATTCCTCTTCACCTTCTACCTCAACTGGAGGAGGAGGAGGA